>JBBCBC010000004.1:12414881-12665925 GCA_037126765.1 Stenogyne calaminthoides | reverse complement strand
AGGAAAAGAAAGATTTTCTTGATTTTCTTGAAAAGATATTATGGAAGATATGTATTTCTTGAAATACAAGAATATCTCATAAATTCAAGAAGATCCAAATCTTGGATTCTTGCCCTATAATTTTCGAAATTAATCCATAACAAAGAGTAGGTGGGATTTTGTGGAATATTATAATTATGGGAAAAAGAATATAGGAGATATATTCAAGATTTCTTGGAGATCAAGAAAAGATTTTCCCACATTGTTTTTGCACTAAAAATTCGACCACCTCTACTCTATAAATAGGGGATGATTCTTTCATTCCCAAGTACAATTCCATGTGCTGGAAAAATTAGCAAATCCACAAAGGTGGTGCAACATAATTTATTTTCCATTTGTTAATTGTTCGCAAGTGTCCTACCACCGGATAGTCGAGCAAGGATTAAGGGAATACTTGGGAAGTTCTTTTGGTGTGTCTAATAAACAAAGCCATTGCCGTCCCAAGAGGTATGTTCACGTAAACTCGTAGAATTCCGCATGCGTAGGATTTACGTGATTTAATTATATCCATGATTTGTTGTTGAATTAATATAGTATTAATTCATGCCAGTAATAATTATGAGAATTAAATTGGTATTTAAATATTCATCCCGAATAGATCTGTGCAACTTATTCCCCAACATTCGGGCGACCGTACCTTCGTGGGGTTCGATGTGGATCTCTCCGGGGCGTAAGTCTCGCCCCCTTTTTGCTTTCGTAGCTTTGCCTCGGTACTTATTCTAACCAATGGTATGACCTTTTAGGTTCGTCAATTTCCCACCGCCCGTGGCCGACTACCTTTGCTCGAAGATGCCCCGATCGTCGGTATCGCGACTGACTGGACGACCATCACGCCACCTCCTCCAACAGCAAGGAGAACAATCTTTACACCGCCTTGATCTACTCTCAAAAGGCGGCCACGTTTCTTGAACGGGTGGTTGAGCAGAACGATCAAGATCTAGAGACCTCCTGCTTGGCTCTGGACGAGCAGAAGAAGAAGTTGGAGGAGGCGACCGTGTCCATGTCCCAAATGGAGGCCGACTTGAAGGCTGCGCAGGAGCGGTCGGCGGAGTTGGCTTTGCAAGTGGCGGAGGTGAACACGAAATGCCGTGCTGAGGTCCATTCCCACCGCCTTGAGCAGGTGATGCTCCGGGGTCAAGTCGACGAGCTCACCCGGCAGCTGGCTGAGTCCCATGCCTTAGCGGTGGACTATGAGGCCAAGGTTGGGAGCTCGAGCTCCGGATTGCAAAAGATGCTTCCCTCCGGGCTGCCGATGACGCCGCGCTGGGGATCTTCTCCTACATCAGCGCTTATGCTGATGTCCTCCGGGCCGTCTTCCGTCGCGACCCCTCTGCCGACCACTCCGTGCTTGTGGAGGACTTCAAAGCCTTTGTGTTGACTGTCCCCTAGAGGCCGACGTGGTCCTCCCCGTGGCGGATTTGGCCAATTTCGGCATAGATCTATCCTTTCTAGCCCCGGAGAGTCGGCTGGTGCGGCCGGGCGGGGGTTCTGACCGCGAGGGGTCTCCTGAGGAGGCACAAGTTGGCCCTGATGTGTCGCCCGTGCCCCCGGCAGAGGCAGTTGGAGGTGACGATGCAGTGGTGGCCGATCCCGACAGTGAGGCGGTTGGTGGGGCGGGGGATCAATCGACGGTGGATAGGTCGGGGGAAAATGCTTAGAGCCCCCTTTTCTTTTTATGATCGATCTATGTATTTTTCTCTCTCTCTTTTTCCTTTTAGTTTGCTCGGCCCTCTGAGGTCTTTCCATGTAATCGGCCTTAATGCCAATAACATCTTTATTTTAATGAAGGGTTTTTACCATCTACATTTGATACTCCCGCGTATTTATGTATTTGTTGCCTCTACATTTCTTAGAAAGTTGGTCTTTGTTAGCCCATACACCAGCGGCTATGAATTCTTGCCTATGTTCTGATCGTCTTATCTTATGCGATGTAACCGAACTATGTTTTAACCGTCTTATCTTATGCGGCATGACTAAACTTTGGCTTAGCCGTGTTACAGTTCTATCTCTCGAAAAACTTGTGAGGAAAAACCAAAAACAGAATCCAAAAATATCTTATTATAAACTGTTGAAAACTACCGAGCTATTACAGAATTTTGATAGACAAGATAAAAGGTAGGCTCTTAGTTGGCCTTTACTGATAGTACTTCTTCAGGTGGGCTGCGTTCCACGGGTACTGTGCCCGTGTGCCGTCCGGGTCTTCGATCTCGTATGCCCCATTTGCTAAGCATCTGGATATTCTGAACGGGCCCTCCCAGGTGGGGCTGAAAGTCCCTTTGGGTACCCCGAGTACCTTTTTTAGGACGAGATCGCCTTTTTTGAACTGTCGGAGCGTGACCTTTGAGTTGTAGTATTTTTCTGATTGTCGTTTGTAAAAGGCATTTCTCAGGTTGGCCTCCATCCTTTTTTCTTCTAGTAGGTCCAAACTAGTTGTCATAGCCATGTCGTTGCTGCTCGAGGCTTCGTTGCTTGTTCGGTGGCTTGGTACGGCGATTTTCGCTGGGATTACTGCCTCTGCTCCGAATACGAGGGAGTAAGGTGTTTCTCTCGTGGAAGTTCTGCAGGTTGTCCTGTACGACCACAATACCTCGGGCAGTTCGCTTGTCCATCTGCCCTTCCCCCCTTCAAGTCGCGCTTTCAGCATGTGTTTGATAATTTTGTTGATCACTTCGACTTGCCCATTGGATTGGGGGTGGTAAGGGGTGGAGAAAATCTTTGTTATCTTCCATTTCCTGAAGAATACATCGACCTTGAGCCCGTCGAACTGCTTTCCATTATCGGATACGATTGCTTGAGGGAGACCGAAGCGACAAATGATGTTTTTTCATATGAACTTTATCACGCTGTCCTGGTCGATCTTAGCGAGGGCCTCGGCTTCTGCCCACTTTGTGAAGTAATCGACCGCGATGAGGGCAAAACGTACGGTCCCTGGAGCGGTGGGTAGGGGCCCGATGATGTCGATTCCCCACTTTACGAACGGCCATGGGCTCAGGATGCTCGTTAACTCTTCTGGGGACACCTTGATTGAGGGGGCAAAGATTTGGCAGTGGTGACACGCCCTCGGGTATTCGAGGGCGTCCCTTCTTAAAGTGGGCCAGAAGTATCCCTGTCGAATGGTTTTATGGGCCAGGGATTGGCCTCCCGCGTGATTTCCGCAAGTACCTCGTGGATTTCCTTCAAGATGGTTTACCTTTGAGTAAGGGGATGCTGAAGCCTCGCTTGTATAAATGATTATCGACCATCACATACCTTGCCGCTCTCATCTGCAGTCGTCGGGCATCGACCTTGCTGTCAGGTAAGGCCCCTATTCTCAGAAATTCGATTATCAGAATCCTCAAGTCCTCGTGGTCGATCTCCATTGGGTCTGTACTGGCGACCAGCGGATTCATAGTAGACGGGAAAGTTGGCTTTGTGATGGTGACATCTTTCATGTCCGCCGGTCCTTCTGACGTTGCTAACCTGGCCAAGGTGTCCGCTTGGGAGTTTGCATTCCTTGGTACCAGTTCTACATAGACTTGGTCGAACTTTTTGAGCAGGACACAGATACTTCCTGGTAGGTGGTCATCCTACCGCATCGGGCCTCATACTCCCCGATACTTGACATGCGACCAGTTGCGAGTCCATATGTATCTTCAGTCTTTTAACTCCCACTGCCATTGCCATCTCCAGCCCTCCAATTAAGGCTTCATACTCGGCCTCATTATTAGTGGCCTGGAAGTCGAACATGATGGTCGTCTGGAAGGAATGTCCATCCGGGCTAGTCAGGACTATGCCCGCCCCGACTCGGGTTTGGGTGGCTGACCCATCCACATAGAGTTCCCATAGTGGGCCTGTCGATGCTTTTTGAGTGGTTGTCGGGAAGGTGAGCTCCACCACGAAATCCGCTAAAGCCTGTGCCTTGATGGCCATTCACGGGGCGTATGTGACCCCGAACTGCTCGATCTCGATTGCCCATTTCATGCAGCGACCAGCCGTGTCGGGGTATTGGAGTGCATTTCTTAAAGGTAGTGAGGTCAACACCTCCACCTGATGGTCGAAAAAATATGGTCGTAATTTTCTCACGCTCATTACTAGAGCGTATGCGAGCTTCTCTAGCGGCGGATACCTTTGCTCGGCTTCATTTAGGGCCTGGCTTACGTAATAGATTGGTAGGCAGTCATGTCCCTCTATCCGAACCAGGACCGAGCTCAGGGCTTTTTCAGATGCGGCCAAATAGAGGAAGAGTTTCTCCATGGGGGCCGTCTTGGCCAATGTTTTAGGGTCAGTGAGGCACTTCTTGATCCCGTCCAAGGCTGCCTGGGCCTTTTCTGTCCACTGGAAATTGTTTTTAGATCTCTTGAGTATGTCAAAGAAAGGTTTGCACCTGTCTCCCATGCGCGAGATGAATCTGCTGAGAGCTGACAGGCTTCCCGCGAGCCTCTGGACCTCCTTTGGGTTTTGAGGGCTACCCATATCCAGTATTGCCCTGATCTTTGAGGGGTTGGTCTCTATACCCCGTTTGCTGACCAAGTGGCCGAGGAACTTACCCGACTCCACCCCGAAGTTGCACTTCTTTGGGTTCAGTTTCATGTTGTATTTCCTCAGTATGGTGAATGCTCTGGCGAGGTCGCCAAGGTGGTCTTCCTTCTTCAGACTTTTGACGACTATGTCTTCTATGTACACCTCCATGGATTTCCCGATTTCCTCTGTGAACATTTGGTTTACCAAGCACTGATATGTTGCCCCGGCATTTTTGACGCCGAAGGGCATTCTCTTCCAGCAGTATACGTTCTTCTTGGTGAGGAAAGAGGTATGTTGTTGGTCATCCTCGTGCATGGATATTTGATGGTACCCTGCAAATGCGTCCATGAAGGACATTATTTCGTGCCCGGCTATGTTGTCAATCAGATGGTCGATATGAGGCATAGGAAAAAAATCTTTGGGGCACTCCTCGTTCAGATCGGTGAAGTTGATGCACAGCCTCCATGCCCTGTTGGCTTTCTTGACCAGTACGGCGTTGGAGACCCACTGGTGTTGGTCGTCTTTCATGATTAACTCGTTGTCGAGCAGGTTCTTCACTTCTTCGGCCAGTGCATATTTTTCTGGTCCGAACTTTCTCCTTTTTTGCGAGACTGGTTTCCTATTGGGGTCGATGTTAAGCCGGTGGCAGGCGACCTTGGGGTCGATTCCTACCATGTCCCTATGGGACCAGGCGAACACGTCCAGATTTTCTTTGAGGAAATCGACCAACTGCCTTCTCAGTTCAGGGGAGATTTTAGAGCCGGTTATAACTTCCAGGTCCTGTCGGGTTGGGTCTATGTTGACCCTTTCAAGTTCGTCATCCGGTGTCGCACGATTTCGATCTTTCCTGGGGTCATCGATTGCACCTTGGATGATGAACTCACTTGGCTAGGGTCCAAGTCTTGGATCGAAATCCTCAATTATTTGTTCATTTTGGTCGATTTCCATTAGATCAGTTAGGTTCTTTGTGATTTTTTGCATGCTATAATTTAAATGGGGCCAGATATAAATAGAACATCCTCTTGCATCCAACTGATCTCCCTTAATGGTGCCGACCACCCCATCTAAAGTGGGGAATTTTACACAGAAATAATAAGTGGAGGACGCAGCCTCGAATTCATGTTCGAAAGGCCTGCCGAGGAACCCGTTGAAGGTCGACGACAGGTCTATTACAAGGAAATCACAAAGTTTGGTGGCCCTAATGGCCTTGTCTACTGAGAAAATTAGTTCTACCGCCAAGCGTATGATCCCGAGGGGCCTCACGGTTGAGTCGCCAAATCCTTTCACCAAATGCTCGCTCGGCTCGAGGTAGCTATGGAAATCGCCGAGATCGCCAAAAGTCCTTTTGAACAGTATATTGCAGAATGCCCCGCTATCTATGAGTAGTCGTTTAACCGTTACTCCCATGATCCTTGCCGATATGACCAGGGTGTCGGAGTTCGGATACACGACTCCCGTCTTATCCTGTTCGCCGAGCTGGATTCGATTGTTCTCTTGTGCAGTCGCGTTATCGGACAGACATGACTTTACTGCACTGATCATTTCTCTCCGCTCAGCCTTCTGACGTCTTTTTGATAGCGACGTTGATGCGGACAGGCTGCCCACTGTCCCGAGGGGCGACAAGGTGTGAATGACTCTTTCCCCATCGTGCTCCGGCATGGGGGGGGCTTGTCGGCCGTTCCTCCGCCCCCCTTGTTTTCCGTTGTCCTCGGGTAGGGGTGGCGCAGCGTTGTGAGCTTGTTTAACTTTGTGCTGAGGTTGCCTGACGTGCTCGTCCAGCATCCCGTCTTCGTAGAGTTTCCAGAGCTGCCTCAGGAGGTCGCGGCACTCGGTAGTGTTGTGGCCGACTGCCTCATGGTAGTGGCAATACTTCCCCGGGCTCTGCCTGCCGTCACTTTTTCTGATCGGGCGAGGATCGCCGAGTAGTCTCTTATCCTTGATCTGAGTGAATATGTATCCGGGGGAGACACCTAAAGCCTCTATTAGTTTGACCGCCACCGATTCATCAAATGGCTTAAAATTGCCTGGGGTCTTATATTGTCCCAGCTTCTTGCCTGCTTTTGGTGGTATGGACTTTCTTTCCTCTCCCATTCTGGCCGCCAGTAGTTCCATGGTGTTGATGATGTCGCTCGCGTGGGTCCTGAACTCAGCGTAAGTCACCGGATAGTTGGCGATAACGTTTCGCCACAATTTCGTACCCTTTTTTAGCCCGGCGATTGCCCCTAATAGCTTGGCTTCGTCGCCCACCGGTTCGCCGACCAGGATGAGCCGGTCAAACCTTTCGAGGTACGCCCTATCTGTCTCGTCATTACCTTGCTCAATGTTCGCCAGCCGCTATTTTCCCGCGGGCCTGGGTGTCATGGCCGCGAAGTGTTCCATGAAGAGCCGGCTCAGTTGCTCAGAGGAGTTGATGGATTGAGGGGCGATGGATGTGTACGACTTATGCGCGTACTCCGTCAGGGTGAGGGGGAACAATTGGCACATGGTCGCATCAGAGGCCCCTACGGATGTCATGTATGAATTATACTTGGCGAGGTGCGTCCTTGGATCAAAATACCCCCCATATCGATTGATTGAAGCGGTGTTGATATTGGCCTGAGTGGGGGTTGCGGCTACGGCTACCCCGAGTGGCGACACCGGAATCGCCAAGTTGGCCCCCTGTCCGCCTGGGGTCGACTGGTTGTCCATTCTCTCCTGAAGGACTCTGATAGTCTGCCTCAGGGCGGTGAGCTCAGCTTCGTGCTGGGCCAACCAAGCACGTTCAGCACGATGGTCGCTGGAGCTGAGCCGGCTTAACGCAGAGATGCGTGGTTCATTCCTGTATTTCTTTTGTTGGTCGCCTGCTTCGAACACGACCATCTGATGGGAATCGGCCTCATCTTCTGCGAGGGTATTCTTATTCTATGCCCAGTGCCTACCCAGGCGATCAAAGACCGAGTTCGGTGCCTGGTTATTTCCTAATCGGTGAAAAATTGAGACTTCTCGCCCGTCTGTACGGCAAGCTCTGTTCATCGCTCCTTTTTGGGGAGGGTTGGCCTTTGCGGCCGAGATGGCCCGATTGAGGCCGAGCTATCCTCCTAGTTGGACTTTTTCCCTAGTGTTCCCTCTGGGGCGGGTGGCTTTGACGATAGGCTGCTGGTCATCGCCCTCGCCAAAGTCCAGGGTACGCTTGAGTAGATAGATCCAGGCGTTCTTCATCTCTTCGGGAGTTTTGAACACTTGAGCCCAATTTTGCTCATCAGCAGTCTGCTCCTGTAGGGGCCTTGATTCGGAGGATAGGGATACCTCTGCCCCGTCGCGTGGATCGGTTTTGAGGCCGGTCATTGGGATATCGTTTTGCGCCATTGCTCCTCGTGAGTTCTTTATTTTTCCGCGGAACTGGTTGCGTTAGTTTCCCAGAGACGGTGCCAAATTGTTATAGCCAGAATATATACCGGTGTATGAACAATCACTCACACAGAGCACAATGAACACAAACACAGACAAAGAGAGATTTGGTGACCCTGTTCACCAAATATGACTACGTCCGGGGGCAATACCAATCCAGGAATTATATTAATATTTCTGCCTAAGAACTAATTTTTTCCTCCTTTTCCAATGAGTAATACAACGTGTATTTATAGGCTACAAGTAGGTTAGTTCTCTTCATGGGCGGGATGATCTCGGCCCTCTAGGTTTTCTCCTTGCCAGATAACAAACTCCTCCTTTATCGGCGCCAGTCTCGTCCACAGCTAGACTTTCCCTTGTTACGCCCCGAATATCCGCCCGCTTAGGTATCACGGGATCTCATGCCATATTCCATCCCGTCTTCCGTGGGGAAGTCGTTGGGTAGGGGCGACCAGGCTCGGATGGTAGCCCCAGAGGGTTCGCTATAACTTGGTCGCCGCATCTGGTGGTCGCCCTGGAGTGGTCGCCTCGTCATGGCACGGCCACAACAGACTAATCGCTTGATATATGAGGGCCTATGGGTCACACAACAAGTAGTTCCCTTTTACGGATTATAGTTGGTTGATTAAATGTTAAATTGGATTTAATATTTAATTTATGGAGAATTAATTAATAATAGATTAATTTAGAATTAATTATTATTAATATTTAATTAAATTGGATTTAATTAAATAGGATTCCCAATAATAATATATGGAATATTATTATAGGATTTAATATATATGGAATCAAATCCGTAGAGATTTGATATACATGGTAATTAGATCCGTAGAGATTTTATATGTGGGAAATAAATCTAAGAGATTTATTTAAATAAAGATTAGGGATTTTATTTCCCAATCAGGTTAGCTTAAGATTTAAGTTGGGTCTCTCCTATATATATGAGATCTTGAGAATTCACAAATAACGTTAATTCATATTTCTCCATAAAATCTAGAATAGGAATTTTCCTAGCAAATTCCATCTCAAATTCAACACTGTCAAATCTGTGCAAGTCCGTGAACGGAGATTAAGTGGATACCACAGTAGAGAAATATGCGTACGATTTACTGTAAGATTTCTCTTTATGTTTATACGTATTCAATTATGCAATTATGTGTTCGTTGTTGGTGAACTGTTTATTTCCGCTGCGCATGTATTACGTGTTTACATGCCTCTAAATTCCAACATGCGGCACGCAGATGCGTTCGGGATCGCCGTTGTATTGCCGTCGTGTGCGTCCTTTTACGCCACCATTTGTGCTCTTGTTCTGTTCTTGCTGTTTTAATTTTGAAAGCCTAATTTTTTGAATTAATTGGATTAATTTCGATTGATTGGTACTTGAATGATGTTGTTATCACAACTGATATGGTTTTGGATTCAAAATTGTTGGGACGGATGCCTTGAATTTCGTAATAGATCTTCAGAGAATTTTGGGCGTTGATGAGGGGAGGATTTGTTTTTGCAAATTGGATTTCAAACAGGCCCCTCCGTGCAAATATTAGATAATTGCACTTGAGCCCTTGGCAAAATTAATAAAACCAATATGTTTTAAATTTAATTGGATTAAATTTAAATGGAATGGTAATAAAAGTTGGACTTTTATTTATAATTAATTGGATTAATTATTAATATTTTAATAACGGAAAATTTTAATTTAAAATTGGATTTAAAATTTAATGTTTTCTAAAGTTATTAAATCCCACTTGGTTAATTATTTATTTAAATTAGTTAACGTTTTATAGTCCGCATTATAACTGTTTGGGTAGACGGCGTCCAATAAATGTCGGACCGTATTAATTATTTAGGTAGACGGCGCCCATATAAATGTTAGTCCGTGTAATGTCATGTTTGGGTAGGCGGCGCCCAATAAATGCTCAAATGTGATGTAGATTAACATGTTCGGATCTCGATTAAGCAATTAATACCCCGTCTTTAAAACGTTCCTCACTAAAATATGATTTTCATTAAGTTGAACGATGTCTTCCATCAAAATTAAAGGTAAACTGGAGATTTCGTTACAATGAGTATTTAAGGCTCAAGTCTTTTGCTCGGATCTACATCTAACGGGACCTTTATAGGGACACGTAGTGTCACCGCTTGATGGTTGTAAATCAACTTAACTTTGTTTCACCAGCCCAAGCAAGGAAATGAGAGTCAAGGGGTATCCGATTGAACTAGGTCCAATCAACTAGGAGTTGCAAGATTTTGCAATTGGTTTGGAGACCTACCAGTTCTGCTATCATAGTAATCAGCCCAAGCAGATATTATGATAGTAGGAATGTGGATCCTAGTCCATTATGATTTATATTAGATATAAATTCGTATTCTTCCGATGAAGGTGTTGAATATGTGAAAATAATGGAGACAAAATAAATTTGAAAGGCAATGTTTATTTTGATTGCTGAATATTGATCATAGGAATTATGTGTTTTAATTCTCGTTTTATTTTATTTCTCTAAGATTGTTGAAATGAATAACTTATCACTGAGAAGCGTTTTGGAAACGAACAAATTGGCTAGGCCAAATTTTCTCGACTGGCACCGAAATGTGCGTTTGGTGCTTAGGCAAGAAAAGATTGAGTACGTGTTGGACACGCCAATCCCTACTACCCCGGAGGCTGGTACTGAAGAAATTGAGGTGTTTGACACCGAGGCTCAGAAGAAGCATCAAGAGGATTCTTCCCAAGCTCAGTGTGTTATGCTACTCGGGATGACTCCCGAGTTGTAAAGGCAACATGAGAAGATGCTCCCCTTCGAGATGATTAAGCATCTGAAGGATCTCTTTGATTCTGAATCTCGTTCCGAGATTTATGAAGTGATGAGAGATCTATTTAGATGCCGATTGTCTGAGGGAGGGAAGGTTTCTCCTCATGTGTTGAAGATGATTGGGCTAATCGAGAAACTTGGTCGTCTGGGCATTGAGCTCAAGACCAATGTTGTTGTTTATGCCATTCTTCAGTCGCTTCCCGATTTATATTCGAGTTTCGTGGTAAACTTTAATATGAATAAGACGGAATCGACTATGCCCGAGCTGCATAACATGCTAAAGACTTTTGAGTCTTCCACTACTAAGGAAAAGCCCGTGCTCATGGTGAGTGTCTCTACTTCTTCTGCTCCGAAAGGAAAGAATAGGCGAAGGGGCAAGGCAAAGAAAGGCTCCAAGCCAAGCTTCCTTAAGCCTAAAGGTGGAATTCAAAAGAAGGAGAGGGTGGACAAGGATGTATGCCTCCGCTGCAAGCAGAAGGGGCATTGGAAGAAGGACTGTAAGGTTCTAGCAGCTGAAAAGAAGACACAAGGTGTCTCAGCCACTGGAACAGGTATGTTTGTTATTGAGATAAACATGTCCACAAATGATACTAACTGTTGGGTATTAGATACCGGTTGTGGCTCACACATTTGTACAAATGTGCAGGGTCTCAAGCATAGCAGGGTAGTTAGGCCGGGTGAAGTCGCCCTACACGTTGGGAATGGAGCAAGAGTTGCTGCTGAACGTGTTGGCGTTTATGTTTTAGACTTACCCTCTGGTTTTATACTTGAACTGAATAATTGTTATTTCGTTCCTTCTATTACCCGCAACATTATTTATATTCCTATGTTAGACATTGAAGGGTTTTCCTTCCATTTTGCAAACAATAATTATTATTTTTTGCTTAATGGTGATGTTTATGGAAATGCTCCTTTATCGAATGGTTTATATTTGTTGCATTGTGGACATAATATTCTTAATATACAAAATAAACTACTCAAACTTAGTGATCATGAAAACCCAACTTACTTGTTGCATTGTAGGCTTGGTCATGAAAATGAGAATAGGATTGCAAGGTTAAGGAAGTTAGACTACTTAACCCCATTCGACTTTGAGTCTTATGGAAATTGTGAATCCTGTCTTAAGGGCAAGATGACCAACAAACCCTTCTCTGGGAAAGGGGTTCGTGCCAAAGAAGTTCTAGAATTGATCCACAGTGATGTCTATGGACCATTGCCCACTCTATCTAGGGGTCACTTTGCCTATTTCATCACCTTTACTGACGATTTCTCAAGATATGGATATGTGTATCTTATGAAGCACAAATCTGAATCTTTTGAGAAATTCAAGGAGTTCAAAGCTGAAGTAGAAAAGTAACTTGGTAAGAGTATCAAGAATTTTCGATCGGATTGAGGAGGTGAATACCTTATCCATGAGTTCATGGATTACTTAAAGTTACATGGAATCCAATCACAATGGACTCCTCTCGGAACACCGCAAATGAACGGAGTGTCCGAGAGGAGAAACCGAACCTTGTTGGACATGGTAAGGTCCATGATGAGTTTTTCCTCCCTTCCGACATTCTTATGGGGATACGCGTTACAAACCTCAATTTACATTCTGAATAGGATTCCATCCAAATCAGTTGAGCATACACCATATGAATTATGGTGTGGCAAGAAGCCAACTTTTTCACATATCAAAACGTGGGGTTGCCCCGCAATTGTGAAAAGGATGCTCACTGATAAGTTGGAGTCCAAAGGTGAAAAGTGTTACCTTGTGGGATATCCTAAGGAAACGAGAGGATAATATTTCTATCTACCTGAGAAACAAACAATAATTGTTTCTAGGCAGGCCAGGTTCCTCGAAGAAGACTATGTCTTTAAGGAATAAGGCCGTAAGATGATAGAACTTGAAGAAATTCAAGAACCACTGGATAACCAAGAGACTGATATCTTGTCAAAGAAACGTGACAAAGAATCAGTGGGAGCATTCAAGCAGCTCTCATGGTGGAAGTTTATCACTTAGTGATCCTCTTTCAGCCAGTGGGAGCGTAATTGGAGTTGCATTGCCTTCACAACAAACTCCAAGTGGGCTGAATGAGAAGAGCATAGTTCAAACTCCCGCCTAAGAGGCATCTGAAAGTGTTGCTCTTGAGGACTCTCCGGTCATTGATGAAATCGATGCACCACAAAATTTTCATGATCAGAATGTACATCCTGCAAAACCACAGCTCCGTAAGTCCACTAGGATTCGTAATCCGCCCACTAGATATTATGGTTTCCTCGTAGAGGAACATGATGACGTGGAGATTCCGGATAAAGACGATCCCAGAACTTACACTGAGGCATCATTAGATGTTGACTCAGAGAAGTGGTATGAAGCCATGAAATCCGAGATGGACTCGATGTACACCAATCAAGTCTGGGACTTGGTTGAGTTACCGAAAGGGGTCAAACCCATAGGTTGCAAATGAGTCTACAAACGTAAGACTGATGCAAACGGCAAGGTACAAACCTACAAGACTAGGTTGGTGGCAAAAGGTTATAGTCAACGCGAAGACATTGACTATGATGAGACTTTCTCACCTGTTGCCAAGATCAAGTCCATTCGAATTTTACTTGCTGTAGCAGCACATCTAGATTATGAGATTTGGCAGATGGATGTCAAAACAGCCTTCCTAAATGGCAACATTGATAAGGAGGTGTTTATGACTCAACCGGAAGTTTTTGTATCTAAGTCAAAGTCTAATCTTATGTGCAAGCTTAAACGGTCCATTTATGGATTAAAGCAAGCTTCTAGGAGTTGGAATATCCAATTTGATGAAGCTATCAAATCGTTTGACTTCACCAGAAATTCGAAAGATCCATGCGTTTATCGTAAATGCAGTGGGAGAAATATTGTTTTCATAGTTGTGTATGTTGATGACATACTGATTATGGGAAACAATATTCCTCTTATGCAGTCGGTTAAAGATTGGCTATCAAAGACCTTCATGATGAAGGATCTTGGTGAAGCCTGCTACATCTTAGGGATCAAGATCCATAGGGATAGATCCAAAGGGATGTTGGGGCTGTCACAGTCAACCTACGTAGATAAAGTGTTAAAGCGATTTGCGATGGAGAACTCTAAGAGAGGTTCTCTACCGGCATGTCATAGGATAAAGCCGTCTAAGAAGGATTGTCCTTCTACGGAAGCTGAAATCTGGCACATGAAGGATATACCATATGCATCTGCAATTCACTCCATCATGTACGCCATGACTTGCACAAGGCCAGATGTGGCCTTCGTTGTTAGCACCACTGGTAGATACCAACAGAATCCAGGTGAACCTCACTAGATTGCTGTCAAGAACATTCTTAAGTACCTTAGACGTACCAAAGATTGCTTCTTGGTCTACAGAGGATAGTCAAAGCTGGTTGCAATTGGCTACGCTGATGCAAGTTTCCAATCTGACTGTGATGATTACAAATCACAGTCGGGCTATGTTTTCGTTCTCAATGGTGGGGCGGTTAGTTGGAATAGTTCCAAATAAGATACTACCGCAGACTCAACAACCGAAGCTGAGTACATTGCTGCGGCAGAAGCTGCCAAAGAAGTTGTCTGGATAAAATAGTTCTTAAGTGAACTAGGGGTAGTTTAGAGTGCCAGCAGTCCAATAAAGTTGTATTGTGACAATACTGGTGCGGTTACGCAAGCTAAGGAACCGAGATCTAATAACAGAAATAAGCATATACCGAGGCGTTATCACTTGATAAAAGAGATAGTCGCTAGAGGAGAGATAGAATTAGAACGTGCCCCACGGAGGATAACCTAGTTGATCCTTTCACCAAGGCTTTGAGTGTTCATGTACACACTAGACATTTTGATGGTCTAGGGGTTAGACATGTAGGTGATTGGCTCTAGTTCAAGTGGGAGATTGTTAGTGTTAGTGTCCTAGAGACAATCCATTGTAAGGACATAATGCTCAGATAATATTCAGTATTGATTTAATATTATTGTTTATTTAATATTAAATATATTGCGATGCACCTATTAGAATATTATGTTTGATTGTTTGCATTTGTTCTTATTTGTGTTCCCTTGAGTCACTGCTGTCATTGAGTGTGTGAGAACTCAGATGACCGAAGCATGATTCTCAAATGGCCCGAATCGAGGATCATCAAGAATGGGATATTGATGATCCAATGGAGATTGGTGTGCGATCTGCATCATACTCTTTGAGAGTGTAGTAAGATCTTACTTACTACGAGATACTAGGTATCTCATGATGGATGCACAAATACCTTAGAGGGTATTGGTATACCCATCCGAGAAACCGTTTGATGTAGTTCTACTATATGTGTCTACGGGTGTCTTGGTTAGTGTGAGCGATGCGATACTCCTTTGACTTGAGGTCAATACGCACGACATGTGTGGGATGATGAACTTGACCATGACCGACGCTTGCACCCTAACCATGGGTAGATATGGTTTGGATTGGGTTCATCACGAAGTGCATGTGCGTGGTAGTTGAGTCAAGAAAAGGATTCATTCCTCAAAGTGGATTTAGAGAGTATACTCATCTTCTCATCATAATTGGATCAAAGTCATTGGTCAATGCACGTCAACTTGGACTTTGTGGCCAAGTGTGACATAAGTGATCAATTAGTGATTAGAGATAAATTGATTAAGTTATTTGAATAGACACTTCATCATGTTCAAGGCTTAATCAAGTATTCTTGAATGAAAGGAGTAAATCGTAAGAGTCCATGTTTCAGTTACAGGTAGTTGCACATTTCCTCGCAATGTACCTCATATATTGAGAATGTTTGATTTATTGTCTAGGGTTCAATTAAGACCTTTAGTTTGACTAATCGCTCGATATATGAAGGCCTATGGGTCACACAACAAGTAATGGTTGTTTGCTAATTATAGTTGGTTGATTAAATGTTAAATTATATTTAAATTTAATTTATGGAGAAGTAATTAATAATAGATTAATTTTGAATTAATTATTATTAATATTTAATTAAATAGGATTTAATTAAATAAGAATTCCCAATAATAATATTTGGAACATTATTGTAGGATTTAATATATATGGAAATAAATCGTAGAGATTTGTCATATATAGGATTTAAATCCGTAGAGATTTATATGTGGGAAATAAATCTAAGAGATTTATTTTATTAGGGATTTTTCCTAATAAAGGTTAGCTTAAGATTTACGCTGGGTCTCTCCTATATATATGAGCTCTTAGGAATTCATAATACGTGAGTTTTATTTTTCTCCATAAAATCTCTAAGTTAGAATTTTCCTAGCAAATTCATCTCGAGGATTCAACGCTGACAGATCTGTGCAGATTAGTAAACGACTGTTACGTGGATACCATAGTGGAGGAATCCGTGTACGAATTGCTATAAGAATTATGTTTACGTTTACTCGTATTTAATTATGCAATTAAATGTTCGTTGTTGGTGAACTTTAATTTCCGCTGCGCATGTATTACGTGTTTACGTGCCTTTAAATTCCAACAAGGCCTTCATGGGTCGGACGAATTATGCCCTAGCCTCTAACAGAAATGGCACGGCCTTCGACGAGGATCCCTTGATATGGGTCGTGATTCTTGCCGGGTCCAACGCCTTACGGAGTGCCCTCCATGATAATCCGCTGATGACCAGCCTTCTGATGAGCTTGAGACTTTCGTGTGCTCCGCTGGCGACCTCGGGTGATTAGCTCGCCCGGTTTGGCGAGGTCACTCTTTGTACCCTGCTCTCCTTCCTTGGCGAGCTTGATCTTGGCGGTGACGTTGCTGGAGATCTTGGTCCCTTATTACAAGAATTGTTGTGCTTTACTTCTGGATTTCGTGACTCCCGCCACATGGTCGACGGACGACTACATAGCTACAACAATCTCCATGGTGGAGAACATTATTTACATCGAGGTGATGCATCACCTAATTCTTCTTGGCAGCAACAATTAGAAGTTTTTCTCATGGTTATCAATTTGGCGACGGTCGTAAAGTCTCATGAAAATATATCCCTTCAATTTGTGTAAAGACTTTTGCCACCAAGCGTGCTTTTTGTGACACTCAACTTCACCATTAGGGTTATGATTAATTTTACAAACCTATTTTGAGTCTATGGCTCTTTCTCTGAGGTAACAGTTCCAGGGTCCACGTCACATTCTCTTTCAAAGCCTCTATCTCCTTTTTCATCGCCTCAGGTCGTCGATCATTTTTTAAGGCCTAATAATAGTACTTAGGCTCATCATGAGAACCGCCACAAGATAAGCTTTGTGAGTGGAAAAAAATCTATTATAAGAGACATAATTGTCTAAAGATTGTGGATCCCGAATTGGTGATGGACTGCGGATGGTTTATGGATTGTGGAAGTTCGGTAACATATGATTCAAGATGTTTGGCTGTCTTTTAGCTCGGTCACTTTTATGCAAACTTCCACTATCAAGCTTCCGGACTGATTGATGGGATGTGACTCAGTTTGCCCCACTTCGGTTTCTGGATATGTTTAGGCGCTGCCCTCTAATGGGTCATATACCCCATGCTCACTTGGCCTAGTGGAAATTGGCCCAACTTTGAAAATAACAGACGCGTCTTCAAGAAATGACTCAAGTTGAATATTCTCATGGATATTATTAATCCCAATAGTCACTTCTTCCTATTCAACTTCTCTTTGATGAACTAAGTCATCAATTTTGTTCTTTAGATTAAATTTCTTAAGAGGAAAAATATGCTCAACAAACTTAACTTCTCGTGTAGTATATATTTGCTCTACCTCCAAGTTCAAAACACAATATCCATTTTGTAAATGAAGGTACCCTATGAAAACACAAAGTCGACCCCTTGAGCCCAATTTGTCTCCCCCTTTCTTATTATTTTTAACATAAACTAAACAACCAAAAGTGCGGAGGTGATCACAAGTACGCCTTTTATCAAGTAAAATTTTGTAGAGTAATTATTTTTTTAAGACCTTGGAAGACAACCAATTTATGTTGTAGGCAGCGGTTAAAACACACTCTCCCCTAAAATCTTTTAAGTATTCCTACCTCGAAACTCAAGTCTCTAGCTACCTCTAAGATTTGTCAGTGTTTTAACTCAACAACCCAATTTTGTTAAGTATAAATGCAAGTGGTTTCGAGCAAATTAACATGATCCACATAATAATCGGGTTAATTGCAATAGTGGTCTCATGTGAATTTTGTGTTTGCAGTTTTAGTCTCATGGTAATTTTGTGGTCCTTTTTTTTGCAGAAATGGTCCCAACCGTTAAATACTTAACATATTCCGTCAAGTGGCCAATAAAGGTGGGAAAATAGATTTTTTTGAGGGAAACCTGTTTTAGGTCAGATTTTTTGGGGGGGAACTTGTCTATATAACACTCCATTACTGCTAGCACCCCCAAACCATAAAAACACTCCAAAAAAATTCAACTTTGCAACAAAAAAGAGAAAATCACTCACTCACATGTCTTCATCTTCTTCATCATTTAACATTCGTTCCAATGTTAGATGCGGGTGTAGAGTGAAACAAGAGAATTCTTGTATAAAGTCACAACCCAACTGCCACTTCCATGGGCCTATCCTTCTTGTATAAGGTCAAAGCTTGCAGCTAGCATTACTCTTGCAGGCATCCCATTGCATATTCCAGCCCATTGAAGATTTGATACCTGCATTTTTACCATCTCTAATCAACAAATGCTTACAAACATCACAGGAGCAGGTAAAACAGAAGGGAAACTCTGAAAATAGTAGGAAATCTATCTCTAAAGAGTACCTTATCCCATCCAAAATCATTCCATGCTAATGATAGGTTACTTGTAATGTGAAAGGGCCCATTTTCATAGAACAAAGCTTATTCACTACTACACCCCGGTCCTCCAGTTAGCCATATAACTACAGGATCGGTGGTCTTCTTGTTCCTCGACTCAAAGAAAAAATATAACATCCTGCACACATAATTAACTCGAGAAGCTAAGCAACATAACTTCATTCATAAGCTTAAATAGAACACCATGATTAAATACAGTAAACAATAATGCATTGGCATATGTATTTTGGTACTTACTGCACTGCAGAAATCCACAGAAACAAAAATCATGCTTATTTATGAGGACAATAGCATGAAAGCAATATACATCATTTAAACCAAATCAGTTACCAACTTAGTCAAGAAGCAAACAGAACTTTGCAATATGCAATATTATAGTAGTATTATTTATTCAATCCAATGGCTATTGGCATTTAAAACTAGTTTTGACTTCAATTGTTGAAACGATAATTAGGCACTTTTCAGTACAATGTTTAGGCACTTTTTACTACAATGTTATTAGCATTGAAACAGTGTGAACATAAATATTTATAAGCAAACTACACTGTCTAATTACTGAAATGTAATCATCAAGATTTCAAATCTATTTAACTTGTAATTCAAGAAGCAGAACAAACCATATCTGGTAGCTCATTTCCCATTATTCAAATCAACCATTACTGCAAATAATCAAACAACACAACCATTGAAAGAATATAATTTGAGTTTTGAAAATTATAAATGAATTCCATCATATAATCAAACGTGGGCTCTTTCTCACACAACAATTCATATACTAAATAAAATTCCAGCAATTCCTATTTCTTTCCTATTTCTTCATTCTCCTAAATATTTTATCCTCTTAAAAAAACGCATAAAATTAAAAAAAAATACAAAAACTAACACATATCACACGAACCCACTTAAATTCAGTAGCAAAATAGCAAACCAAAACAGCAAAAATAGAGAAATCACTCACCTTTTTTAAAAATAATTCGAAAGTCGGCCTCTATCCCTGCAAACTTAACGAAAGTCAGCCTCGTCGCTGGCGATTTCCCCAATTTTCGCTGACGATTTCCCCAATTTCAGTGAGCTTGAGCGATTACAATTTTTTGGGGTTTTCTAGATACGATTTTTTGGGTTATGTGGGGTTTGTGTGGTTCATCATGATTTCAGAGTCGATTTGAGTGTGAATCGAAGAGGATGTTGTGATTTTGGTTTGGAATCTTGAGTGAGAAGGGTTTCGCGTTTTGGAAGAGTGAAGAGAGAAGACAAACTGATTTCTGATTTTGAAATCCAATATTTTGGAGGAGTTAACGGGCGTGTGTGGTACACGCGCTTTAAACCGTTAATTTTAGACGGAAAATTTGTATGGGACAGTTTTTGTCGAAAAAAATACCAATTTCGTGAGGGTATATTCACATGGGACCAGTATTGCAATTAACCCCATAATAATCTAACATTTTTCATGATTGAAATTCAACACGATTATAACTTCTTATCCTTTTTACTCTTTTTATGAATTGATTTTGCACCATATTACAAAACATATTAAGATAACGATGCACGTCAAATTTCTATTTTACCAAGAAAATCAACACCCCACTTTCTATCGCCTCCACGCAATTTAGAATGCTTCGTCGTGCGCTGCCTGCCTACAACCATTGTGAGCGTCTCACCAACGAGTACCGAGCCACAACCAATCCGCGTGACACAACCACCAATCTGTTCGGCGCTGGTTGCCTGCACCAATCTGTCCAACCCTCTACACAGATCCACCGCAGCCCACCTATGGGCGCGACCCAGGTCATGATCGGATTCTCTCACCGCGGGAATGGGAGTTGCCCCCCTGAACAATTTTGCCCCCAAGTCTGACGTTGAAGACGACAAACGGATTCTTGCTTCAGAAACCCTAATACACTCTTTTGGGTTTTTACTTGAGTTCATGACTAAGGTTGCACCCATTAGGCCTGATAATAATTCTCTTCAGTTGGGTCCTTTGACTGATCTTGAGGATCTTGATAATGGACTTTTTATTTTTGATGAATTGGATAATTTTAGTGGGTCTCCATTTTATGATAGGTCACCCATTTATGATGAGGAGAAAAAGCGGTATGTCATTGATGAGCCTTTATTCAATTTTGGGAAGGATGATCTACATGGGCCTCTATGTGATTTCGAAGATAATAAAAGTGTTGGGCCTGGACACTTTTTTCAAGGCGTTGAAAAATTAGAATTTTGGCCAAAAATTAATGACTGTCATTTTTTTTCATTACTAATGATAGTTATTTTGCAACTTCTATGAAACCTTCCCGTGCTTACCATCTCAAGATTCTGGGCCACATATGCACCGCATACATATTTTCAAGAATGGTTAAGCCTTGCTTTTGCGAGTTCAAGGATATTTTGGCTCGTCTGCGCACTTTTCTGAAGAATGATTCATCTATCATTCGAGGAGGAATCTCACTGAAGAGGGGAAGGATGATGCAAAATGAGTCATCGCCTTGTCATACTTTCATATATATTATAGATTTCCTTATTTATTGTCTACCTATTTAATATTTAGCGTTAGGATATTTTAGTTTTGATGAATTATGCCAAAACATTATCAACTTGTGTTATTGAAGCTAATTTACAGATAACAAGTTGAGGGGGAACGAAAGAACAAGTTGAGGGGGAACGAAAGAAATCAGAAGTAGATGATCGAGATCAGACGAGGCTGCAGACGAGATTGATCGA
Source organism: Stenogyne calaminthoides (assembly GCA_037126765.1). NCBI lineage: Eukaryota > Viridiplantae > Streptophyta > Magnoliopsida > Lamiales > Lamiaceae > Stenogyne > Stenogyne calaminthoides. The sequence goes on along the minus strand of JBBCBC010000004.1, from coordinate 12,644,667 downwards.
GATCAGATGAGTAAGATGAGTTCCGGAGTTAACTGATGAGCTGTGCAAAATCAGAAGAGAAGAAAGTTAAGCCAGCTGATCAGAAGATCAGATGATCAGAACAGACCAGATCAGATGATCAGAAGAACAGACGAGCTGATCTGATGATCAGAAGAACAGTCAAGCTGATCAGAAAGAAACTGACCAGAAGATCAGAAGAGAAGGTTGCAGATCAGAAGAGGAGCAGATGAGACTAATCAAGATCAAACGTGATCGAGATCAGATAAGATAACCTGATATGCTAACATAATGTACTGACCTGATGCTATCCTGATATGTTGACCTGAAGATGTGTTGATCTGATCAGTCAAGCTGATCAGATCAGGCAAGAAGAAATCAGATAGCCTGAGTCAAGTGACCTGAGGGTCAGGATGTCTGAAGTCAAAAGAGTTAAACTCAGTAAGCCTGAGTGTCAGTATGCCTGATCAGACAAGGTCCGCTGAAGACAAGTCTGCTGAATCAAGAATCCTGAGTAAAAGATTCCTGAGACTCAGAAGAATCCTGAGACTCAGAAGAATCCTGGAGACTCAGAAGAATCCTGAAGACTCAAAAGAATCTTGAAGACTCAGAAGAATCCTGAAGACTCAGAAGAATCCTGAAGACTCAGAAGACACCCTGAAGACTCAGAGAACCCTAAAGACTCAGAAGATCCTGAAGAATATAGCCGTTAGATTCAGCTGACGTGGACCAATGAGAGGAAGACAACCAGCCTGAAAAAGCTGCAGAACTTACAGAATAGTATGGATTTGAATGTGATTCTCTCCAACTGTAATATTCAAATCCACACTATAAATACAAGGTCATTCATCATTCTAAGTGTGGAGAGTGTGGAGAATGTGGAAAAAGATGCTACAGAGCCAAGAGCCATATACTCAAGCATTCCCACCATAGAACACAAATCTGTAGACATACAAATACATCCATGAGTGTTCTAAAACCCAATCTAAGCAACCCAAGATATATCCTAAACTTAGAGAGATTTTCCCAACCTTAGCATTGAGGCTAAACCATTTTAAGGGAAAATCTCAACCTAGTTGGAGACACCAACCAAACCCAAACCCTATTGTTAGGTAGTTTGTGTGATTATTGGAGTTCTTAAAGAGTGAGTAAGCTGCAGAGTAGTCAGCCAGAAAACTCTAGAGAAGAAGTGAGTAAAACTATCTTGGATAGTCAGAAAGCTTGTGTGTGTTTGAGTAAGTAAGTTGCAGAGTAGTCAGCCAGAAAACTCAAATGTAGAAGAAGTGAGTAAGCTACAGTGAGTTAGCCTGAAATTGGAAATTGGAAATTCTACTGAGAAACTCAGGATAAAATTGGAAATACTGAACTGAGTCTCAGGAAACTCAGATCTGCTGAAGGTCAAGATCAAGAAAGATATCGAACCCATTCAAGAGACTCAAGATATCATCGACATTTTATCAAGGTCAATACTCAGTAAGACTAAGAGGGAAATTAGTCTGAAGAAGTAATGACTCATGCGACTCATTTATTGCTTAAGTGAAACTCAGTAATCATTTGCAATAAATACAAAACACTGAGGAATGTTTTTTGGGCGGGATCTTTGAAATTCCTAAGAAGGTCAACAGTCATTAAATGCTCTGTTACATTTAATCACCAATGAAGTTAAAATGGCGGCTTACTTTTCGGGGATCGACCTTTCGCATACCCGATTAATCGTGGATTAATCTTAACAATTGCTTTTCACCAAACCGGTACGATTTCCCACGATCTCGAGCTATTTAATCCTTTGAAAGCCATTCAAGCCAAACTTTATCAAACCCTTTGTTCCCAAAATCCTCTGCAAATAAATCCCTTTGCCCAGAAAACACAAACCCTAAATCTTCTAATCTAAAATGGCCCCAACCATATTCGAAAGATTAGCCGAGACGAATAAGCCATGGTACGAATACGTGGTGTCTCTAGAGAGCACATCAAATGCCAAGCACGAAGAAGAAGCGCTCCACTTAATCAGATTGGCGAAACTGACGAACCTCGTTGCAAATCGACCAGAGGCGGAGTACACCCGTGAGGTAATAGAGTTTGTTGCAAATATGGAAATCGATGAGGAAGATTGTATAGAATCTAAGATTTATGTTTTGCATCTCGAACAATCGATGAAATATGTGGATTTTGTTCGAGAGCTCTATATAGTCCCTAAGCATTTGAACGACGTATTTGAGTTGTGCGATTTAGGGGAGATGATCCCTCATTGTATATGTTGGGACGGGAACAGGAGTATCTTGACAAGGTTGCTGAGAAACCTGTTAAGTTTGAGGTAACTCTGCACAAACGGCATCTACAACCGAAATACAGAGTATTGATGGATATTGTGGGAAAGTGCATAATGAGTCGATCTGGAAACTTCGAGCAGATCAGCACTCCCAAACTCCGACTGATAGCGGCGATTGAGGACTCACCCACCAAGGATTTCAACTGGCTGAAATATCTGATCAAGGTGGTGACTGAGCAAGCCAAGGTCATAAAAAGGGAGGATGATGGGGCAATATCTATCAAAGGCAGAATCCTCCACGCCACCAAAATTACATTCATTCTGGAGATGTGCCGAGAGGAGGAGGATATTTTTGCCAACTCTACTCCATTCCCTAAGTCCAAAATTATGTTCAAACAGATTACTGCGAAGAGGACTTTTAAGGGAAAGAAAGAGAAGAAAGTGGAATCACCGGTTGCGGCTGCTGAAAAGGAAACCCAACAAGCCAGGGGAAAGGTGTTGTTGGAAGCCAAGAAGGAGCAGGGTGAGAAATTGAAGAAGCAGAAAACCCTTGCTCCTAAGAGCAAAAGAATGGTGGTTCTCACTGATGATGATGAAGAAAGTGAGACTGAGGAGATTCAGCCTGAGAGCCAAACTGCTCAGAAATCGCCTTTACATGTATTGGCTCAGGCTGTCTCAAAGGCACAGGATCAAACTGAGGAGCAAGTCTTCTCTGAGGTTCTTGAGACTTCACTGAGCTTAGACAAATTTTCTCAGGAAATATTCCAAGGACCTCAGACCTCAGAGAAAGTTCAGATTCCCTCTGAGGATATGCCGGCTCAGACCGCAGAAGATACTCAGATTCCTGCTGAGGATATGCCCACTCGCCTCGTGAGCAAGTTTGAAATTCTAACCGAGGAGGCGCTTATCTCGCACCTCGTAACCAAGTCATATCCGCGATTAAGGCTGCTGCCCAAACCTCGGAAAAGTTCGCCGAGCCTCGGGGAGCCGATGAACTTTGAAGAGCTCCTGAGTGAGCTGTTGATTGACCCTTCCACTGAACTTGAGAGCCCGATGCTCAAGAAAGGAGAAAGTCAAGAGACCGAATGGCGAAGCAAGGGGAACGGTTCATTCTTGATCGCTACTTTGGTGAGCTCAATCCCTGACCTCCAAGACATCTTCTTCAGATTGAGGTCAACAGTCTACATCCTCAACCAGACTCTTCCAGAGATGCTTAATATTGCTTCATTCAGAGGGGAAGACTGGTGGAACGAGGAGACAACTTTTCTCACTGAATTCTCAGGGTTCAGAAAAACCAAGCTCCGGATGAAAATCTCAGATTTTGATGAGCTTGTGAAGAGGAAGGTGGCTGAGAGAACTGCTGAAGTTGGTGCCCCGAGCTCCATTGACAAATCTCAGGATGGGGACCAACAAGGGGATGATGAGAGTCAATCTCAGAAGGAGAAAGACTCAACTGATGCTGATCAGGTTGTTGTTGAACATCCTCATACTGAAGTTCCTACCTTTAAATATGTATTGTCTGATATGCAGACTGAGGCTCAGGTGGACACCCAAGCTCAGGATGAATCCCAGACTCAGACTGAGTCTGAAGTCCCAGTTCAAACTGAAGCTCAAGTTCAGACTGAGACTCAGGATGAACAGCCAACTCAGGAGGCACAGCAGATCAGCAATGCTCCTGAGATTGATCTCACCCCGGTGATGGAGAAATTGGAGAAGGTTGAGCCAATACTGAACAAAATTGCTCAGATGGAGGAAGTTTTGGCCAACCAATCTCAGAAGTTTGAAGGATTGGGTACTTCTTCAGAACTGGTGCTGCTTCAGAGCTATATGACAGAAAAGCTGACCTCCATGGAAGCAAAGCTAGAAAACAAGATGGAGGGGGTCAAGGTTGAGCTTAATGAAGAGCTGAAGCAAAAGCATCAGGAGCAGACACAGATTCTAGAAGCAAAGTTGGTTGAGAAGATGAGAAAGAACGATGTTGGTGAAGAAGCTCAATGTTGCCAAATGACAGATATGTTCAAGGAAACTCTCTCAAGCCAATTTGCTCATCCGTCTCAAGAATTATCGCGGGCGAAGAACCACCTTAGGGCGCTCGAGGAGGAGCAAGATCGATGGCGGGGGAGGAAAAGTGAGTGTCACAGAATAGCAATATCACATGGACACAAAGACTCTCTCAAAGTTTTCGCCAGAGTATGGTTCCAAGAAGGGGGAAAGACCTGGAGCTGATCTCAGGGAATTATTGGAACATACTCTGAAGGGCAAGGTTGTTAAAAATGCTGAAAAGAAGATACTTGCCGAAGCCATGAAGGAGATTGAAGCCACTGAGAAGCTTAAATTCAAGAAGGTGGAGAAGCCAATCTACACTCAGGTTTCTGAGGAGACAATGCAGGAAGTGGCTATTGAGAAACTGGGTGGTAGAGGAAGGATTGGGACAAGCCAGGCTGGTGCTGAATTGCCCATCAAGAGAAAGGTTGTGGTGATAGAAGAGCCTGAGGGCAAAAGAGCAAAGGCTTCTAAGCCAGTTCAGAGGAAATTGATATTGGGTATTGAAGATTCTGAAGTCGAGCCAAAGAAAGTCTTCAACACTAGAAGCGCTCTGAAAACACTCCAGATTGAACAAGCGAAGAAAATCGCCGCTTCGCTTCGTGTACCGTTGATCGAAAAGAAGGCTGAAGAAGAGCAGAAAAGAAGGAGTGGGTTCAAAAGGTTCGCAAGCAAGAGGAGAGGGAACACAAAAGTTACGAGAATGACCAAGACGTTGACAAGTGGATGCCTATCCAGCTCAACGATGCGTGGGAAGAAATCAAGAGAACCTTCTGGTTCTACTATGATGTGCTTAGAGAATGGAGAGGGGAGAGCTCAGATCCGAATGAGGCTTTCATCGATTATCTTCTGACCTTCTATCCAAAATATCTCCAAGGATGGATAAATCTTGCCGATGAAGGAAAGGTGCAGATAACCGCCCCTGGTCCATATGTGTACCCTCCTCCCAGGCTGGAGAATGGTTGTGTTAATGAGAAAGTCATTTCTCAGGAAATATCTCAGTACGCCACTCAGTTAGGTCTGACAGGAAACAATCCGGATATCATCAAAGAAAGAGATGCACTGAAGAAGAGATATTACGGAATGTTCGACCTAGAAGTCCCCGGCCGATGAGGTGGAAGAGCAGAGTCAAGAACCGAATCAAGAGCCGAATCAAGAATGTAATGAAGACTCGAGAAGATGAAGACTCAGAAGATTCATGTAATCTTTTATTTTTTTTGTCTTTTTGATTTTGTTTGATAAGATTTATTGTAACTTGTAACAGTCTACCTATCATCAATGAAAACTTATCATTTATGCTCAAAAGATAATATCTCATTATCTTATTTACATGTCTTTTAATTTGATATGCCTGAATGATTGTCTCTGAGATTAATTGATTGAGAAATTAAGTATTTGGTGATGAATCCTTTGAGAGATTCATTACTGAAGAAATTGTTGTGAGATTCTCTGTGTGGAAATTGTTGGGAGATTAATTGTTAAGAGACTCATTATTTATGGGGGAAATTGTTGAAAATAAAACCAATCTTGTAATAGGATAAACTGAAACCTGAGTATAGGTTAAGTATGTGTGTAACAAGATAGGTTTTGGCATCATCAAAAAGGAAGAAATTGTTGGGAGATGAATTTAATAAAGATATGATTTTGATTAGATCCCAATACCCCTGGGTATGACATGTTCAGAATAATCTTGATAGTTGAGTCAGGATTCAGTTTTAGAGTATTCAGGATGTTATCTGCAAAATGTATAGTCAGCAGATATAGATCAGGTTAGGATCTGAAGATTCTGAAGAACTCGAGAAGTTTCGAGAAAAACAGAAGTTTCAAGATGAAATCGAAGTTTTTCAAGTTTCAAGATGAAACGAAGAAACTGAAGTCTCAGTGAGAAACTGAGATACTAAAGACTCAAGATGAAATCGAGATATCAAGACTCAAAGATGAAATCGAGGAAATCAAGACTCAAAGATGAAGACTTCAAGATATCACCAAGACATCCAGAAGACTCGTAAGACCTCAAGACTCAAGACACGTAAGATGTAAGATCAAGAATCAAGATCAAGAATATCAAGGCACAAAGAATTACAAGGGTCAAGAATGCATCAATGCTCAAGATAAACTCAATGTTCCGAGGCATCGAACATATCTATCCAAGGATGCACTCATCGGAAGATCGCGATTCCTTAGAAAAATATATATTTGCCCTGCACATTCAAATGCGCATAAAAGGAACTAAGACAAAGTGTTGTTAAGGTTATATCACCGGAGATTGTAACCAAAAAGAGTCGTTGGGTTGTCTACCTTTAACCGGAGACAAAAGTCAAAAGAGGAAGACAAAGATCGCACCATACCGACAATCGACAACGACAAAAGTCACCGAAAAAGATGTCAAGTACTAAGTTCCGCATCGCAAAAAAGTGAAGATCGGCTACATGAAAGGCTATTGCCTAAAACGTGTTAGGGAGTGTCAAACCCTAAATATAGTCGTTTATCACACACCATAAGAGGAAACTCACGAAGCTATCTCTCCAACGGATAGTTTTTCAAGAGTGACCTTGGTGTATGCCTATATATACTTGTGACCTTCTACATTGAAAGGTTACGGGAAATTTGTAAGCAACTCAAGAGCTCAAACTTATTATTAGAAGTTGAAGCACTCGAAAAACCCAAGAATTTCCCAAGTGCTTTATATTGAAGAGAGCTCATTAAACTAAGCCTAGCTTGATAAGATATATCCAAAGCTTAGTCGAGATATCCTAGCCTTTGCATTGTTCTTTATTGTAAAGGATATCTCATTCTAGTTGGAAACCAACCAAGAAACCCCAAACCCTTTAGAAGGTAGTTTGAGTGTGATTGTTGGTGAGATTGGAGTTGTAAAGAGTGAGTAAACTACAGAGGTAGTCAGAAAACTCTAGAGAAGAAGTTAGTAAGCTACTTGTGGTAGTCAAAGCTTGTGTGAGTTGAGTAAGTAAACCATGAGAGGTAGTGTAAAGCTCAAGGTCGGGTTGAGTAAGTAAACTACGAGAGGTAGTCGTAAAAACTCGGGCGAGTTGAGTTAGTAAACCACTGAGGTAGTCGTAAAGCTCAAGGAAGTGATTAGTGAATTTCTCTCAAGAGATCGAGAGAGAGTGGACGTAGGAGCTTGAGTCTACGAACCACTATAAATTGTTGTGTTCTTTGCTTTCATTTTTGCTTGATTTATCCATTGATCACCGAAGTTTTGAAAGCATATTTTCACCGATATTTCGGTTGGAATCAATCCAATCAAGTTGCATATAAATTGAATCACGACTTAATCACTATTCCATTAAAGGAAGGTTTTCAAAGAAAAACTTAAAACGAGTATAAACTAAGGGCCAACCATTCAAGACATCGAAAGAAAGCTAGACAGAGATAGTTACCAAACCGAACTCACTCTTCCGAGGGTTCAAGAAGTTAGTTATCCGATCCAAGCAACTCAGATCTCTCAAACTCATGACTCGGTTGGGATTATCCGAGGTTTCGAAAAGATTTCGTAATCATTTGTCTCAAGAGACTTTTGACTCAGAGCGCGATTTGTGCTTCAAGACCAAATCATCGTGACATGACGACCCAAGTGACCTCAAGAAAAGAAAAGTTTTAAAAACACTGAACACGTGTATTCCCCCCCCCATACACGTGTAAGACTCGTTTGCACCGGGACCAACAAATAGTTTATAGATTAACAAACCAATTACTAAATCTTTATATGTTTTGTAAAAACGGTTTTATTGAGCATTCTTTAAAATTGATCTAATTAATTGTATCTAACATTCTATCACACATCGATTTAAACAAATATTTTATTTAACTTGAGTCTATAAACTTGTAATTGATATTATATTGTGATGTTATTTAATTTTATCGTATTTACTTTTAGTGTCTTTAGAACACAACAAAATCTCCTTTACATCTATTTCTCAAATTTTTTTTTTTCCGTCATATGTGGTAATCGCTAAATTCCTTCAATTCAAATTTCTGATTTTCTCAACAATTTTTTTTATCTTTATCTTAACCACCCTAATTTCTCTCCTAATTTTATGCTAAATTGTTATTTTTTTTAATCTCTATCTTAACCACTTTTTTCTCTCTATCTTAACTGCCAAAGTTTTTAATTTACATTTTTTATTCTTTTTCAATTTTTGCGTCTTTCTCATTTCTCTTTCTTTCTCTCAAAAATCAATTTTTTTTCTCCAAGTCCAAAGTGCCACCAATTTTTTTTTTAATCTCCACCATAAATTTATGTCAAATATTTTTGTTGTTTTCATAAAATTTAGTAGATATAATGATTTTCTTCTCTCTGTCGATTTTTTTTGTTGTTGTTTTCGTAAAATTTAATAGATATAATATTTTTCTTCTCTATTTCTCTTTTATTTCGGCCATCTCGTGACGCTCTCAAATTTTGTGATAAAGTTCATTTTCCTCTTAGTAAAACTTATAGCAGCAGGCGGGAATAGGGGTAAAGTAATTTATTTATATTGAGATGATTAATTTATAATATTGTTATTCTGATTAGCAAATTTGTTGGTATTTTCTCTCTTCTTCTTTCTTTGATTTTTATTTTATTTTTTAAATTTGCAGGAATATTAATATTTATATGCAGATTTATTCTTCACACCGCATCTCTTGCGCACACTAAATGCCGCTCCATTGCAGGTAATCATTCACTATTTTTTTCAATTTAATAATTCTCAATAAATCTTTAAGTTTTTTAATATTCTATATTTATAACTATGACATTGAATGAGTGTAACATATTTTGATTGCTCTAGGAGCCTCGACTCTAATATTATTTCTATTTTATTTTTATTAAGTTGTTAATTGATTAAATGAGAAAAGTGTAGGAGCACATACTTTGATGAAAGATAGTTGCACGTTGCGACTTCTCCAACTTTTTTGTTATTGGACATTGAAGATGACACATCATCATTTGCATGGCCTATGATTTCATTTATTTTTTGGCTAAGACTGATAAATTTAAAAATTAAATATGTCAACCAACTTATCATTTTTTACCAATAATTTTATGTTGATTCATAATTTCTTTATATTGATTTTATGAGTAGAGGGGTCACTCACCTCTAAACACATTTCTATTGTGATAATCTGTACATGGATCTTTTTTTTCCAGATTTGATTAAGTTTTTTCATTGTTTGGACTTTAATTTTTTAGTCACTACAAACATTACTTCTACTCACTTGCACTATTTCTTTATAAAAATATTACTATTAAAGATTTTTTTTTTTTTTTGCAGTTTTTTTTTTAAAACTTATGATAGTTTTTAACTTAATAATAAAGCACTATGTAAACGAAATGTTAAAATAGGTATTCACACATATATGTTAAACGATATGTTAAAATAGGTATTCTGCACTTTTATTTGCGGTACGTGAGATTTTCTTATCTTTAAACTATTGTTGTGGTTTTATTCCACCTTATCAATTGATGGATTAACAATCATTTTTCGCAATTCAAGATTCTTAAGAATCATTTCATTTGTTTAGCAAAAGTAAGTACTTTTTCAAGTATGATCATTTTAGTAGAATACATACATCATTTGTTTGAACAATATCAATGTAAGCTTCTTTTTTCTCCCAATTTATTATTTTAACTTCACAATTACTAAACATATTTTGTTTCTTATACTATATAGTACTCCCTCCGTCCCATTTTTTAAGCAAAATTTGCCATTTTTTTTGTATCCATCTTTAAGCAAAACTTCATAAAATGGAAATACATTTTATCACTTTATCACATAAAATACTAATAAATAATTCTTTTTACCCTCAACTACCCATCACTTTATCACATAAAATACTAATAAACAATTCTTTCTACCCCCAACACTTTATCACTATTCCCATAAATCCTTATGAACAGTCACATTTGCTTAAAGAATGGGACGGAGTGAGTATTTATTTTGGTACAATTTTTTTCTTTTCGATTTCTATTATTGTGAAGATTGCTCCACTAAAATTAAGGTTATATTTTGTTCACTACATAAAATTGAGAAAATATATTTGTGTTTATTTGAATTTTCTAAATTGTTATTAAGGATGGAGCTTTTAAGGATCTTACTAGATGGGCAGTGTAACACCCCGTCCCAAATTTAGTAAGAAATAAATGAATAAATGATTTACGAGTTTTTAATTATATTAACAGCGCTCTATGTTTTCAAAAGCTTTGATTTCAGGAAGACGGACGAGCATTCTGAGCTTGGAGCACTCCTAGCACATAATAAAGAAATAAATAAAGTATAAGGTTTGATCAATAAATTTTAGTACATGACACTTAAAATGAAAGAAGCCTAATTAATAGTTTTACAAAATTTATTTCATCGAGCTTATGATAAACCCCTCAAAAAACGTAATATATTTTAATAAGATAACTTGACCCTGATGCTAAAATTTTAGTATAAAATATAGAAATCCAATTTATTTTACATGAATTTTCTTTTTAATAAAGAAAGTAGCGGAATTATAGACATAGGCTACGTAATTTTATTTCCCTTTTATCAATTGGATTTGAACTACTTCTATTGGGCTTATTCATTTAGGACTATTTCATTTTCTTGTATCAATTAAGTATTTTGGCTTTTTTTTTTGTTGTTTACGAGTCGGGCTCTCTTTTCTGCTGTGATTCTCAAGTCCAATTGCATATGTTAATACGTACTACATTCTTATGCATACTAAATAAATCAAAGAACATGATACATACATACATTCTTATGCATACACTAGATATTTTGATGGTATATACAAAGTAGAATACTATATTGCTATTCATTCATACATTTTTATCCTATAAAAGAAGCAAAACATCCCATTCTTTCTCCTTCCTATTCCTTCTCCTTCCTAGTCGAACCTCTGCAAATTTAATTCTCCATCAAAGTTCTGCAATTTTGATTAAGTTTCTTCCTCTCTCACCTTCAAAGCTCTCGGCCACCACAACCATGGAGAAAGTAGAAGTTCATCTCCACTCCCTTCGTCCTCTACACCATAAACACCCAAGTTCCTAACTACTCAAACAATTAACCCACACAAATCAAAGCTTTTACATCTCACCTTCTTCCTCCTACCATCTCAGAAGGCGCCGCCGCCGCCATACCTTGACGGAAAGCAGCCGCCGGCGATTATAGCCTTGCTATCTAACCAATACACCAAAATCATCCCCTCAACACAAGGATTTCAAATCCAAAAACCGGTCGTTTGTATGACCTTTCATTTAAAAGTAATTTCAATATAAAGTTTCGAAACTCACCGATCTAAAAATGCCGTCGTCGAACCGCTGCACAGTTGGTCTCGATTCTGGTACCAATTGAAAGCTCTTGACGAGGAGAACAAAACCCCTCAAATAATTTTACGATCGGATCCCCGGACGACCGTCGATTGTCGTCGGAAATATTAAGGTTAAAAACTTACTTCTTCAAAAACTGAAATTTCATCTCTAAACTATCACGATCTTAATATTATTGTTGTGAATATGTGTACCTCTACCCGATTCATCTTCTTTGCGCGTGCCCAAATAGGGATGAGCGAGACAGAGGCGTGAGTTTGTTTGTTTTTACAGAGTGTGTGCGTGTGTCTTGTGTGTGTATATATGTGATGTGTGTGCGTGAGTTATATAAATAAGAGATGTGTGGTGTGTGTTAATAGTTGCTATTATATTACTATTATTATTGTTATTATTATTATTATAAATATTAGTATTAATAATTTATAATGTTATGATATGGACTTGTGGATATGCAGATTTTGTGTACAAATGATTTATTTTCTTTTAATACTTTAACTAATGTAAAATTATATATTAATTGGAGTATATATTCTATTATTATGATAATTATTATTAAATTAAAAAGAGTTTAAGCTAAATATATATTTCAAAATTATATAAGTAAAAAAAAATGCAGCTATGTATATATATACTCTATTTATGTGTTTAATCAATTGTTTAAATATATGCTTACTTAAATATGAAAATGACCTATCAATCATATTTGTATTATTATTTTTACTATTATTACATGAACATATATTAAATTGATTGCTATTAATTTATATATATACATGTGTTATGTTTATTACTATGTTTTTATATGTTTAATAATACTTACTTCATGAAAAATATAAGTAATAGTTTCTTCTAATTGGTTGAGCTAAGAAAATTGGAATGATATTTTATAACATGATTAAATTATACCCGAGTTATTTATTTTATTTATATGTGATTTCTCTTTAATTGTTAAGTGAATAAAGTAATTAATTCAAAGGATGATTAATTTCATAGATGTTTATTATTTACTTAAGTACACAAATTGGCACATGTTTAGTTGTACCTTATTATTTGATTGGTGTTTATGATATTACTTATGAGATTATAAAGGAAGAAATAATATTAAGTATTTTATGAATCAAGAGGTTCTGATAATAATTAAACTTTCAAGAAAACGTGCTGGGTGAAGTGCTTCGGACCAGAGGCTCGGGACGTCCCTACAACTTGAGTTATCTTGCAAAAAAAGAACTCGTAAAACTTGATTCTAACTTATCTATAAAGTTAAAAGGTGGGACACTATCTGCTTTTTAGAGGTTAATATTTACGAGGATTGTTGGTGTATCCTATTATGACTATTTTGATATAAACAAAAGAAAATATGTATGTTTTTTGGCGTATGGGTTTACGTGGCATTTATCTGGCGTCCCCTCGAACTATTTGGCGTATGGGTTAACGCGTTGCAATCAAATGCTAGCGCCCTAAACGAAAAGGATATTAAGGCGTATGGGTTAACGTGGCAATCAAATGCTGGCGTCCCTCGAAATGAAAGGATATTAAGGCGTATGGATTAACGTGGCAATCAAATGCTAGCGTACCTCGAAACGAAAGGATATGGCAATCAAATGCTAGCGTCCCTCGAAACGAAAGGATATTAAGGTGTATGGGTTAACGTGGCAATCAAACGCTTTAGCGTCCTCAAAAATGACAATGAAAATATGATAAATGAATTATGAGATACTAACACTATAAGCATATTGCCAATATGAAGTAACAACATCTGTGTTACATTCACCGAGATTTTTATCTCACCCCCCACGATTTGATATTTTCAGGGATAGGATCAAGAGAAAAATTTGGAGCCGCAAGTAGATTAATCGAAGTTTTCCCATATTATCAAGCTATCACTAATAAATACTATGAAATTTCCTTTGAACTAGTATATCTTTTAGAAATTGTTGAACTACTTTTCGAGTGCTAAAAACTGAATGATGCATTTTTATAAGGTCATTAAAGTCATAACTCTACCTTGATTCTTTTAAGAGTCTTCCCCATGCTTTAATCTTTTTGATGTTTCGGACTTTTATACTTTCCAACGCAAAATGATATTTATGTTAGTTTAAACATTACTGTTTTATTTTTAAAGAAATTTTTAGGCTCAGTTCTTACGGTTACTTAAGTGGCAAACCGGATCTAGAGTGTTTAAGCTGCAAAGGCTTCATTCTGGAATCGGGGCGTTACAGGCAGACATGTACTTGGTCCAGTATTCTTTACATTCTAATTTTAAAAAGTAGTTCTATGTTTATATTGGCAAGGGAGAAGAAACAAAAGGTTGTGCCACCAGAGAAGGGCCACCAACAGAGACTGTAGCAGATAAAAAAGAAGAAGATGTGAAAATAAAACAAATTAAAGAGTGCATATTCAGTTATGGATTGGGTTTCAACACGATAAATTTTGATTGACACTCGATAATAGTACAAGATTCTGAAGGATGATCAAGTCATTATAATAATTTTTTACAGTAATTAGAAAAAAAAATTATTAGTTATCCTTTCTTTTATTCATCAATAAAAAGAATTGTTTTTGATTCATATGTAGATATAGTCAGAATTGATTCATTCAATATTATTGATTGAATTTCTTATATCTACACCTGCCTCTTTTCGTTCGAAAAAATAAATCTATACCTATATTAAGGTGTTAATTTTAATAAAAAATTGTATCATATAAATTATAAGTTTTGTATTATTCAGGACTATGCCTATTAAATCTCAACCACAAAATTGCCTATTGATCGATCGGAAGCACCACTACTTTAAAATTAACTCATAAATATTTGTGTATATATATTTTTTCAAAATGATCAAAATATATTTTATTTAAAAAATTTAAAATTGTACAATTAATTCCCAATTTAAGAATATAAATATAATAATATAATTTATTTCAATTTTAAAATATGAATTTATAATAATATAATGTATTTACAATCCCGCGTATTACGCGGGTTTTCCACTAGTTATATAATAATAGGAGAGTGTCTTTCACATGCTTCCACCAAGTGTCGCACCTCCCTTGCTGACAAGTGTTTTCCACATAATATAATTATTATTTTTAAATCTTATTTTTAAATGTAGAAGCGTCTTTCTATTTTCTTTATGTATCTCTCCGAAGCCCTAGGCCCCGTTTGCAAACTCCATTACAAAAGCAAAAGCACTTCTTTTTTTAAAAATAAGCACTTAAAACCTATTTGTAACTAATATTTTAAGTGTTTATAAACTCTTTTGCCCCAGCATTAATTTCTAACTTGAATTCTATTTAATCACTTCTACACATCTCCCAATGAAATAATATTATAATACCTTTATTAAAATCACTTCTTTTACAAACACATTTATATTTAATCACTTTTTAAAATCATCTTATTTTAAAACACTCCTTATTTTTAATTTTGCTACAAAAATCACTTAATATCACTTTTTTTTTTTTTTGAGATATTAGTGTTAGCAAACGGATACCTAATCTCTCTGGTTTCCCGTACACCTTCAAACAAACACAATGGGAACACAATGGATTTAGAGAACCAAGAAGGAGACGTCGCGCCAAGGTCGCGATTATTATGCATCAAGTACTTCTGCGCTCTGGTTTTGCTACTGTAAGCCGAAATCTCCCTTCGTTTGATTGCAATTTTGTTTTTAAGTTTGCCTGCTTCGCCAAATCCCCCTTTATTTGATTGCAATATGTTCTTAATTTGCCTTCTTCAACATGAAATTGCAACTTTATTATTTTTAGTTTTACTTTTATTTTGCTTCGCCAAATCCCCCCTTAATTTGATTGCAATTATGTTCTTAATTTACCTTTTTTTAACATGAATTGCAACTTTATTTTAATAGAGGGCAAACTGGTTTCCCAGAAAAATGATGAAAATAGATTTTTGTAGCTACTGTCCATAAGATGCAGGAGTAGTATTCACTTGGTTCCCTTTGCAATTGTACTGGAAGAAACGCTCTTTATGATACGGTGGCCAATACCTTATCCTCGCATCGTCTAATTGGTGACACTTTGTTCCATGGTAAAATTAAAATAGATTGATCAATATTTCTCTTAAATATTTATATGTTAAATTTTCTCTTCATCCAAGCCTTTCAAAGATACGAGGCGCTCTTTGGCAGATCAAAGAGAAGACTCAGAAAGATTTATCAGAAGAAGAATGAAGAAATAATATCTAGGTGAAAATGTTTGTGCCTTTTCTACGATATTGACTGATTTTCATATGCATATTATTTCCTTGCGAATATATTTAATCTCAAATCCAGTTCATTTGCTTTGCAGTTTTTATTAAATGAGTTCTTTTATTGAGGATTTGGTTTTCTTGAACAGAGTTAATGTTATAGAGTTATTTGCTTGGATTCAAATATAACATTAGGGCATACTGTTATTGAGATCACTACTGATTGAGTTGCTCAATCAACCTCTTATTGGCAGTGTGTCTTCAAGAATCAATGGTTTTTCGCAGTGTGGCTTCAGGAATCAAAGCCCATTTCGATGAGGAAGTCAACAATTTAGAAAGAAAGGTGAGATGGATATTGTCAATAATTTCATTGCCTTCATACTTTCCAGATTATATAATTGACTGGTCTCTTCTCTAGCATTCTTCCTCACTGTAATTGGCAGGCAAGGCTTTGATACTGGGTTCTCAAAGAGCTTAAAAGTGGTTAGAGTAATTTATCCCTTTCCACTTTCCTGATTGAGTTTCACTTAATGTATTTGCATCTATATAATGTGAAGGTTTAGTGGTTTACTGATGATAAGTGCTTAATTTTATCTATTTTAACTCCCTAATTTCACTTCTCTAGATATATTTTTTTGCGTAAAATGCATAGTTATTAATGGCGCAAGGCGCCACAAGGCGAGAAGCAGCGCCTAGCGCCTTAGGCGCGCCTGGCGCCTTAGGCGCTCGCCTTGCATCCCTGGAAAAAACAACATAAGACCTTGATAATTTCTTAGTAAACCTAACCATGGCTTCTGTAGCAATACCCCAAGTCAAATTTTCACCTTGGTGAACCAACTCATCTTCATCTTCCATTAGACCAACCACTCACTCATTGCTTTCATCTATATCCCTCAAAGAGATACGCACGATTATACTTGATAAAAAGTGAATCTTGAAACCCTAGATGTGATTCACTTAAATATTAAGACTTAAGAGATAGTATTTTTTATTATTCTGATGTTATTTGACAAATAAAAAAATGTTTTTTTTATTTCAAACCCTAGATGTACGCAAGGCACGCCTTAGGCGCGCCTTTTGCCGAGTCAAGGCGCCGAAAGGCGCCCCCAGGCGAGCGCCCAGAAAATCCCAACCGCCTGGGCCTATGGCAGGCGCGATGGCTGGCGCCCCGAGTGCCTGGCGCCTTAGGCGCAGGCGCGCCTTTAATAACTATGGTAAAATGGGACTCTTTTGGTATAATTATTAAAATTTGAATGTATATCTTATAAATCTTAATTTTAGTGAATATGTTATGTTTTAATTTAGCTTGCAAGTTATTTATTTTGAGCTTTCCAAAATTTCCTATGTGATAATTTGTTATAATTAAAAACTGGACGTCTGCCTCATTAGAGAAAATTGCATTATGTTTGTAAGTTATTTTGTGCTTACAATTTTCTGAACTTATAAATTAAAACAGCCCATTGTCTTGGGAAAGGAGGCCCAAGCCCAAGTCTTCATAAAGAAGAGAAGGAACTCAAAGTCTGCGTCTATGATTAAGGAAGAAAGCAAGCACCTGCGTCATTGAGAGAGAGAAATATAAAGCAGCTTCTGATCTTGTCTTCAAAGAGAAGGAATTCGATTTTAATGGATGAAACACAGCCACCACATCAACACCGAAGCGAGCCCAAGTGGCCAACTTTCAAAAGTAGAAGCCTACATCATTCTAGGGCAGAAATCGAGACAAGAAACAGAGAAGATATGGCTGGAAATTGACAGCTAATTTTCTGCACTTAGGGTTGCACGAAATTTCCAGCCTTGAGAAGGAAGAAATTCCCCACTAATCAGCCTATTAATAGAGAAGCAAGGGAGAAGGACCAGATACAGGAGATACACTCAAAAATCAAGGAAAGAGAGGGAGAAAAGAAAGGAGAGAAGCTGTGAGGGCAGAATTCCGGTAGAAGCCGAGTAGAGAAGAAAGCCGTTAGAGACGAGCTGGTTCGTAATCTGCGGAAGGAGAATTCAACCGGTTGCGTGACGTGTCAAAGCGAGCTTACAACGGGGAGTCTTCTTGTACTATTTTCTGAATTCTTCTCTTCTTTTGTTTCTACCGGATGAATGCCTTTGCTTGCCCTCCATATTTATGTTGCAATCTTGATAGAATTAGCTTGTTGTACTTGTGAAAACTTTGTTGGATGAATGGAAATTGATTTGATATTTGAGTCATGCTTGTGCCTATCAATTTGAAATTCTGAATTCATTGTACAATTCTTGATCAGCTTTGTGCATTTAAGTTCATAATATATGCTAATTTGTTTGGTTTGGCCTAGTTTGAATTGAACAAAGATGAGTAGCATCTAGTTTAGTCTTGAACATTCACTTGGTCTTGATTAAATTAGAGTATGGCTTGAACTAGGTGAGTTGAATTCTAGTGTTCAATCTCACTTAGGATTGATGTTCTCCCTTGTGCTAATGCAACTAAATTATCCTTGTTAATTGAATAGTAAAGATTGATTTGCTGAAGTTTAGTTAGTTTTAGAGTTGCCTAGTTAATTCTAATTACTTTTGAGAAAAGTGGAACTTTAGCTACTAGAGTTTGCTCAATCAATCTATCAAGTTGATTCCTTTTCATTCATCAAGTTTTATTTAGGTGTTTGAGTGTTTGATTAATTGTTAGCTTTCATGACATCTCTTTTCCATGTTTAGGTTTAGATTTATTTTGTTGTTCCTTTACTTTTGTTTGTCATGCTTTGAACCCCCCAAGAACTTTGTGTATATGTAATATTTTGGAGGTTTGAGACTTGCTAGAACCATGCATGTGAATGCATAAGATTGTATCTCTTAAAACTGATTTTTCTTTGAGCTATGAACTGATGTTTTAGACCTTGTGTGCACACTTTTGGAAGCTCAATTGTTGGTCATTAATGTTGAATGAGTTTTGCAAGAAATAGAGTATTGAAGCTAGACTATTGAGTGTGACTTTTATGTGATTAAGTGCTGAAATTTCTGTTTTTGACAGCAGGAAATCAGATCTGATTTGGGGCTGTTCTCATGCATATTAGAAGTTTAAAATGTCATGAATTTTATGTTTAGTGCAAGAGGATAGTATGTAATACCCTAGCCTTCATTTCAACACCATTTGAGTGTTAAAAACCATCCGAAACACATGATTTTTGCACCCCTTATGTCAAAAAACGAAAATTCTTGCTAAAAATTGGTCTAAGATGCTTTTTAAAGATCTATGCAATTGTGTGGTTTTGTTTTATTTACTTATCTAGCTTTCTTGTATAGCTATTTTCGGTCGAAGAAATCTTTAAGATGAAGTAAACAAATTTCTCCTCGTGGGAACGATCCTTTCTTGTCATATACTATTTTGTTAAATATTTTGGTGCTAGATAAGGTTAAATTTGTAGTGGTAACGACACGCTATCAACTGAAGAGCGAGGCTGCCGAGTTCCAAGAACTTTAAGAAAAGTTCAGCAAGGAGAAACTCACCTTGACAGGTAAATTTCCAGCATTTGCTCCATTTAGTCTATGATCCTTTTACTTCTGCAAGATATCCATGTAAAGAAGTTTTTGATTTTTTGAAATCTTGCCTTTTACTGTCTCATTAGAATAGTGTTTTAATTAGTGAATTCTTTTGACGGCTTGAAATGTGTATTTGTAGTTTAAATTCCCTAATGTATAATATTATTAAGGATTATTTATTTGATTCTTCTTAATGGATTTAGTTAGGTCAATACTTAATCAACTTCTTATTTTATAAGGCCAGTATGTGAGTTATAACAATATGAATCTTAATAATAATGTAAAATCAAGATTTTTTTTTTAATACTCCTTTAACTGGCTTACTGTTATTTTCCATAGTTTCTTCTTTTCTTCTATCTATGAGATTGATTGCATAAAAGAGTGAGTGGCAGTGACTAGATTTTTTTATTCCCTTTTTTGCAACTCATTTTAGATATGAAATTGGTGATGTTGATAATTTTTTTATGAGATTGGAAGGTGTTTAGAGTAATTGAGAATTTAGCATTTTCTTAAACTCTAGAACCTTAAAGTTATTGTTAGTGATCTTCTTTGAATTAAATGCTCCTATGACTCAGGCCTCAGACCTTAGGCATATGATTTTTAAAGTTATGGCTCCGTTTAACGGAGAACCAACTCAGATCTTATGGTGTTTGAGTGAAGTAGAAATTGGTGTTTTTTAAATCTGATATAAGTATTACTTGCAAAATTTATATATGGCTGATTTTTTATTAACATTAAGGTTATGGTGTTACTTGGAATCTCTGCATCCCCATTGCATTTATTGGTTAAAAGTCTGAGTGGGAACAAAATTGAGTTGTCTCATTTACAATGTGTAGAGGATAGTTATTCTCCTTAAATGTTGAAACATCAAACACATTGTTACTTTCTATGATATGTTACATTTGCTCCTCTTAAGATGTAAAGCGTGGGTCATATAATCAAATTATCAATGCTCCTTTAACAAGAAAAATATCCATTGTATTGTGATTTCTGATTAGTGGTTTCAAAATCAGTACAGTGACGTTCTTGCGTTTCTACTTGCTCTTGACATGGACTATAGAGGCATTGATGTTTCATAACATAATATATATGCATTATTATATACTGAATCAATGTAGGCATATGAATCTGGCTTTTAACAAACAGTATCCAATTTGTTCAAAAACCAAAATTGGAGGTAGTGATTTGGTACGAAAGGGCGAAGGAAGGGATAAAGGTAATTTTTGGTGATTTAGAACCATTTAACTTGCTATATGCTTTTATGTTTTGGACTACTATTGAGACAATGATAGTGGATTATGATATCGTTGCTAATTCTGTAGGTAGACCTCTAGCTTGGAAAATGATGCCACTAAATATACAATCCATGATAATGATCAAAACCAAGTGCCATGTGTTCAAATGTTTATTTCAATATTTAACCCTAAATCATGGAAACATTTTTTGTTTTAGTTATTTAAACTAGGTTACCAAGAGAGCCTTTGAAACAAAATTTTGGAGTACAAAATGCAAAAAATTCTTATTCTGTTTCTAGTTAAATAGTGGGAAATAACATATTTTTATAAATTTGAAGCTTGGAATGATTATTATCTTGATGTCTTATTTGTTTACTTTTTATGAGATTCAACTTGCATTGGTCATTGAGGTAGCGTTAAGAGTCCTACAAGAATATACACCAACTGGTGGAATGATCAATTCCATAAGTTGATTTCTTTATTTCCATGTAAAATATGCTTTTATTGTGATGGTACCAAATTGGTGTATTGCTTTCCTCATAATTCTGATTGTTGAGTTTTTGTGGTGGACTTGGGTTATTTGGAAGAGAAATTATTAAAGATTGGGAAAGTTGATATTAACTATGAATTTCTACATGTTGCCTTAGATCTATATAATAATCGATTTCACTGCTCTGAATTGTTTTAAATTTGTCTTGCAGTTGCAAAGCTGGCTTTCTGCATTTAATAATTGATATTTTGTTGGTATTTCAGAGGAAAAAGATAACGCAGAAGCAGAATTTTGCTTCTTGAATATCGATTCACAGCTTATAATTGTTATTTGCCCTATGTTCTCTTTAATATTTTTAAATGAAGAATCATTTTTACTGGGGGTTAATAGGTATGAGTTTGATAGTGTGATAGTATAAAGTGTTAATATGTTTATATATATATAATGTGTGTGTGTGTGTTTTAACAAATTATTTAATAACAAAATTACAACATGCACGGGCAAAAGACTAGTTTTAATAAACAAACAAACATAAATTTAATAAATATACGTTCACTGAACATTTTTTCTTGAAAAAATAGCAACACCATTGATTAACAAAAATTGTTTCTGTGCCTGGCTATAGACTGACATACTCATGCAAAGGAAAAATTGCAAATGTAGTTCTTTAAGTTAGTCAATACTCACATATGTTCCTATAACAAGATATTGAAAATTGGGAAACGGTTAAAATCGAACAAAATAGAGAAATAGTCTGAGGCACACTTGTGTGAGATTGTCTCACGGTGAGACGGGACATAATTTGGACATTGACACTTTAATATTTTAGGAGAATGGGTGTTGATTTGTGCTAAGTTGTACCCCGTCTCATGAATGAGATCGTCTCATACGAGTTTTTGTCATAGTCTTTTAAATTTAAATTCAAAGAACGAAAATAAATTTGTTGAGCACGATACAATTACGCAACTAATAACATTCAGTTAAAAAAAAAATTAATTTAAAGCAATCACTATTGTTAACAAATTACCAAGGGTGCAGAAGTATGAAGTCGCTAGGCGGGCAAATTTTGGCCGCCTAGCGCCTAGGTGGTTTTTTTTTTATTATTGGGTGCTGATATTTTTTTTAATTGCAAATCCGTCTAGATCCGCCTAGGCGGTGCCTAGCAGCGGAAATGACTTTTTTCACCGATTTTGCCAAAATCGAGTCGGCCAGCGGCCGCCTAAGCCGATTTTTACATCCCCACAAATTACTTAATAAATTTTAATGAAACAACATTTGCCATTTTATATATACGTGTGTGCATATATATATATATATATATATATGTGGGTTAAGATGAGAATTATTTTTGGACCCTTTTACTACTATCATTTTTTATTTTGTACATTTTCATTCTTGACTTTTTAACCCTTATTTTTAGTATTTTTGTATTAATTTTTTTTATTTTACCCATTACACGGTGCTAGCACTCTCTAATCGACATTTTCCTCACCCTATCATTCCAAACTCCTTATCGCTGGGAATATTTTTTGGATCATTTTACCTCTTGTCACCTTTTGTTTTGTACATTTTCATTCTTGACTTTTTACTCATCTTATTTTCAGTGTTTATTTTTATTTTCCTTTACCCATCACACGACGCTAGCGCTTCCTTAATCGACCTTTTTCTCACCCTATCTTTACAAACTCCTACCCATCATCGTCTACCGTTTCATGATGTCTCTATATTCATTTGCAATTTGTCACTTATGGTCAGAGACGGACCGACATGTCCCGTGGGGGGGGGGGGCACGTGCCCCCATAAAAGTTTTTTTTTCCACTAATATATAGAGTTACATGATGTATGTTGTGCAATATAGAGTTGTGTGTCAAAGTGGTTGAGTGGTGTTGCAATGTGTTAAATGATCATGGTTCAAACCCTTTCCAATCTCATGCAAGGGTGGGTGTGATTTGTGCTAGGTTGTACCCGGTCTCATGCATAAGACCGTCTCATATGAGTTTTTGTCTAATTGTAAATTTGTTTCTTTATTTATATATTTTGTAATTCAAGCACACAAATCAATTAATTAATTTGTCTTCTCCATTTTTATTGTATTTTTAATATATCTTTTTGTGCCACCGCTATGGAAAATTTCTGGATCCGTCCCTACTTATGGTTACTAGCGAAGGTACCATCATATTAATTTTCGCATCTCATTTTATTTATGAAGGGAAGATAAAACCTATTCTCACAGCTTAAACTGTCTGGTTTCATTTAAGTCTAAAATGAAAAACCCTTAAATTAATGGCATTGAGAGAAATGCTTAAAAATATTTTGGGTCTAAAAACAAAAGGCATTTGTTTATAAGACATTCTTTGTTTGTTGTGTCAATTTGTGAGCCATCAAAAATCAACAGTCTCTCAGTTTTTCACATTGATTTTTCATTCATCCTGCCTGTGAGCATAGACGTCACCATGACAAGTTCGTGGAATTCAAAAATTAATTTAGATGGATTTTTTTATTAATTGTGTTCATTGTAAATCACATATCTATCAATAATATAATTTTCAATGCTAAGTAATTTTACAGTAATTTGACAGTCAAATAAGTGTCGTAACATGAATAATCTCACCATACAGACGAGTTACGAAGCTGACGAGTCGCTCACCAACGACTAGATAAAGTGACTTGAGGTTGAGACTCTATGAACCAGAAGCCAGAAGTCGCAGGTCATAGGTCACATGTCGTAAGTAGCTCACAGACTGCCAGAGGTCGCAGGTCCTGTCAATACTTGGAAAATGGCCGCATGGTCGACTTGTCCATTAAGACTAAGTGCTTCTTACCCAAACCATAAAGACAGCAAGTCACGAGACGACTTGCTGGAACTCCACAAGTCGCAAGACGACTTACATTCTAAAGCCTCAGGCCGGGAGCGACTTGCATCCATCCGAGTTGTATCATCTTAAAGAAGGAGTATATTCAGATTAATTAGGGAGCAGATTTTGAGGAGCTAATTGGAGCAAGTGTATCAGATACCGAAGATCTCGGCCGAAGATCGCGGGATACTCATCCGGTCAATCTCCAGCCCTAAGGGCAGATCATCCAGGCCCATGACGACCCTAAAACCTAGTTTCTAGTCTATAAATACTTCATGTCAAGTTCATTGTAAGGGGTTGAAATCTTAGCATTCTAGGCAGAAATTATAGTGAATTATACCTGGCTTGGTCGCCCCCAGACGTAGTCTTATTCACTGACGAACTGGGTAATCAAACTTTGCGTTTTTACTTGTTTTGATCGTACAAACATTAATCGTTTATTGTTGGCTAGAAAACACAAACCGGGCACAACAATTGGCGCCGTCTGTGGGAACATTCTACTGATTTTCCAAAAACTCTTTAGAAAACCCACCACCCAATCATTCGCAATGGCGAATAACCAAAATGAGGCTGCTAGACGAGAAGCTGATGCACATGATGGGGCAGAAGCCTTCCTGAGCTCCCATCACACTAACCGAAGGGCAGCTACAGCCACTCCAGACTGGGGCAATCTCATCCGGACCCCCGAAGATGAAAAAGTCATCCTGGTTGTCCTCCGTAAGAAGCAGCTTACCTTCGACGGCCCAGAAGAATCACTTCCAAATAAGAGGATCACCCAGGGGGCAGGCCCTTCTAAAGTTAAGGGGCACCTAACCCCAAAAGGGCAGTCCGCAGGCCAACTGGTCTTCCCGGAGGTGAGAAACATCAATACCATGGATTATCGGCTCCCTCGCACTGAAAGACCAGCGGTTTCGAACAATGTGTTCGACCACCTCGGAAACCTTGGAGAACTGAAAGCTCCACACAATGCGGAGGATGAGGCCAATTCTCAGCCCAAAAATGACTAATAGCTTGATCGCAACCTCACATTCGCACTGGCTGCATACCACCACGAAATGCTGAAGGGTTCCGCCGCCTATCACGACAATAGGCAGGGCGCCCTTCCGACCTCACATCTTCTCGACACACAATTCGCCGCACTTACCCGCACTGTTCAGGCATTGCTTGAACTGATTGAAGATCAGAACGGGATGATGGGGACAGACGCCTACCTCGTCATCCCGATATCACCATTTGGTACGCTAATCACTTTAGCACCTACTCAGAGGAAAGTCGACGCATCGACAATAGATTGCTACAATGGGAGCTTTGACCCAAGAATTCATGTATAGAGGTATATCTCTTACATGGCGTCCATGGGTGCAACCGACGCGACCAGGTGTAGGCTCTTCCCTTTGACTTTGAGCAACCTTGTGTTAGTGTTAGTGTCCTAGAGACAATCCATTGTAAGGACATAATGCTCAGATAATATTCAATATTGATTTAATATTATTGTTTATTTAATATTAAATATATGGCGTTGCACCTATTAGAATATTATGTTTGATTGTTTGCATTTGTTCTTATTTGTGTTCCCTTGAGTCACTGCTGTCATTGAGTGTGCGAGAACTCAGATGACCTAAGCATGATTCTCAAATGGCCCCAATCGAGGATCATCAAGAATGGGATATTGATGATACAATGGAGATTGGTGTGCGATCTGCATCATACTCTTTGAGAGTGTAGTAAGATCTCACTTACTACGAGATACTAGGTATCTCATGATGGATGCACAAATACCTTAGAGGGTATTGGTATACCCATCCAAGAAACCATTTGATGTAGTTCCACTATATGTGTCTACGGGTGTCTCGGTTAGTGGGAGCGATGTGATACTCATTTGACTTGAGGTCAATACGCACGACATGTGTGAGATGATGAACTTTGACCATGACCGACGCTTGCACCCTAACCATGGGTAGATATGGCTTGGATTGGGTTCATCACGAAGTGCATGTGCGTGGTAGTTGAGCCAAGAAAAGGATTCATTCCTCAAAGTGGATTTAGAGAGAATATTCATCTTCTCATCATAATTGGATCAAAGTCATTGGCCAATGCACGTCAACTTGGACTTTGTGGCCAAGTGTGACATAAGTGATCAATTAGTGATTAGAGATAAATTGATTAAGTTATTTGAATAGACACTTCATCATGTTCAATGCTTAATCGAGTATTCGTGAATGAAATGAGGAAATCGTAATAGCTCATGTTTCAGTTACAGGTAGTTGCACATTTCCTCGCAATGTACCTCATATATTGAGAATGTTTGATTTATTGTCTAGGGTTCAATTAAGACCATTAGTTTGACTAATCGCTCTATATATGAGGGCTTATGGGTCACACAACAAGTAATGGTTGTTTACTAATTATAGTTGGTTGATTAAATGTTAAATTAGATTTAATATTTAATTTATGGAGAAGTAATTAATAATAGATTAATTTGAAATTAATTATTATTAATGTTTAATTAAATTGAATTTAATTAAATAAGAATTCCCAATAATATTATTTGGAATATTATTGTAGGATTTAATATATATGAAAATAAATCGTAGAGATTTGTTATATATGAGATTTAAATCCGTAGAGATTTATATGTGGGAAATAAATCTAAGAAATTTATTTTATTAGGGATTTTTCCTAATAAAGGTTAGCTTAAGATTTAAGTTGAGTCTCTCCTATATGTATGAGCTCTTGGGAATTCATATTACGTGAGTTTATATTTTTCTCCATAAAATCTCTAAGTTAGAATTTTCCTAGCAAATTCATCTCGGGGATTCAATGCTGGAAGATATGTGCAGATTAGTAAACGACTGTTACGTGGATACCATAGTGGAGGAATCCGTGTACGAATTATTGTAAGAATTATGTTTACGTTTACTCGTATTTAATTATGCAATTAACTGTTAGTTGTTGGTGAACTTTAATTTCCGCTGCGCATGTATTACGTGTTTACGTGCCTCTAAATTCCAACACCTTGCTCATATGTGGTTCACTTCACTACCTCCATGCTCGGTTGACACATTCGATCAGCTCGCCAGGCTATTCTTGAGCCATGGCTCCCCGACCAGCGATGAAGCAGCGCCTGATGAATGCTCAACAGGGCAATGATGAGTCTGATCGATCCAATATTGAAAGGATCGAGAAGCTCATCCTCGAAGGAGATCCCTTAGGGGATGAGGTGAAACTGCTCGGGGCCGTTGGCGGCCTTAGGAAGGGAACCAAGATGTGGCTGCGCATGACCGCCGACTATCCAACCAGTTATGCCGACTTCCGAAAGCGGGCCGACGACCTGATACTCACTACAGAGCTTCTAGAGTCTTGGCTCTCCGGCACAAGGGAAGTCGGGGAACCAAAGAGGAGTTCCAAGGGAACTGGGAGCCATCAAAGAGCTCCCAACTACTACAAGCCGTTCGAAGAGTCAATTTCTGTGAAGTTGATGGATGTCCTAGGCATGACACCCGTTCATGTCTACACGCAGATCAAGGGTCGGGAGTTACTTCTCCCACCTCGCCCAATGAAGAATAAAGACAAGCCGAACCCATACAAGTTTTGCCACTACCACGACCAGGCAGACCACTACACAAGTGAATGCAAAGACCTGCTGAAACTACTTTGGAGGTTGTATGAGGACGGTTTATTGAATGAGTTCGTCAAACGACCTCAAACGGACAACGAGCTAGAGCCTTGAGATCGCTAGTCACCCAACCATCCCAATGAGGAGATCTGGTCGAAAGGTCTCTCCACCATTGAAGACACCAAGATGTCTACCTATTAAAGCTTACGAGCTCAAAATTTCATAGGGCACAAAGACCTAGTACCCATGAAATGTGACTCACCCGAAGAACTATTCTCAGTAGATCAGAGGTCACCTTTTTGTACTAGTTTAGCCAAGTCAAATGAAATGCCATCTTTCTTTTCAAAATTCCTGTGTTTAAACTGAAGGAGGTAGCGTAGATAAACAACGCCTTCCCGAAGTACGACTTTCGACATAATGGAGGCGAGATCGCCACCTTAGCGGTGCAGTCATCCCCCAACTTTGTAAGACGACTAAGCAAAGTTCATAAATAAGCCGCATCCAAATAAGACGGCAAGAACACATGCAATTCTAAAAGTCGCATAAGGAAATCAAGTCGGCACAATAAAGAGAGGAAAAAGAAATAATTTTCATTACTGACAGAAAGCCCGAAGGCTACTCACATCAAGTCGCAAAACCGCCGCAAAAATAGTCACGACGAAGGCAAACAAAGACTCAAGACAAAGAGTTTCAACTCAAAGTGCGAGCACAGTAAAGACTTGTACAAAGAGGCTCGCTACCTCGGAGTACAAGCATAGAAAAGACTTGTACAAAGAGGCGTTTGCCACCTCGGAGTACAAGCATGAGAAATACTCGCACAGAGAGTTTCAACTTAAAGTGCGAGCACAGAAAAGACTCGCACAGAGAGTTTCAACTCCAAGTGCGAGCACAGAAAAAGACTCGCACAGAGAGTTTCAACTCAAAGTGCGAGCACAGAAAAGACTTGTACAAAGAGGCTCGCCACCTCGGAGTACAAGCATGAGAAAGACTCGTACTGAGAAATTTAACTCAAAGTGCGAGCACAGACAAGACCCGCACAGAGAGATTCACCTCAAAGTGCGAGTACCGACTTAGATTCTCGACGAGCCCAGTCTCTCGACGAGCTCCATCTCAGATGAATAACCCCCCGACTTCGGGGCACGAAGGAGAATCGAGCTCGCAAATGTGTGTCAAACCTAATACCAAGAATGCAACCTCAAGTGCGGAAAGCAGATAAATCATAATTCAAAGCAGAGATCAAGACCGACCTCCGAACGAAGTCGAAGTCCGCTCTTGGGGGCAATTGTTGTAACATGAATAATCTCACCATACGGACGAGTTACGAAGCTGACGAGTCACTCACCAGCGACCAGATAAAGTAACTGACTCTATGAACCAGAAGCCAGAAGTCACAGGTCATAGGTCGTAAGTAGCTCACAGGCTTCCAGAGGTCGCAGGTCCTATCAACACTTAGAAAAAGGCCACATGGTTGACTTGTCCATCAAGACTAAGTGCTTCTTACCCAAACCATAAAGACAGCAAGTCGCGAGACGACTTGCTGGAACTCCACAAGTCGCAAGGCGACTTACATTCTAAAGCCTCAGGCCGGGAGCGATTTGCATCCATCCGAGTTGTATCATCTTAAAGAAGGAGTATATTCAGATTAATTAGGGAGCAGATATTGAGGAGCTAATCGGAGCAAGTGTATCAGATACCGAAGGTCTCGGCCGAAGATCGCAGGATACTCATCTGGTCAGTCTCCAACCCTAAGGGCCGATCGTCCAGGCCCATGAAGACACTAAAACCTAGTTCTAGTCTATAAATACTTCATGTCAAGTTCATTGTAAGGGGTTGAAATCTTAGCACTAGGCAGAAATTATAGTGAATTATACCTGGCTTGGTCGCCCCCAGACGTAGTCTTATTCACAGACGAACTGGGTAATCAAACTTTGCGTTTTTACTTGTTTTGATCGTACAAACATTAATCGTTTATTGTTGGCCGGAAAACACAAATCGGGCACAACAATTCGAGGTAGCGTAGATAAACAACACCTTCCCGAAGTACGACTTTCGACATACTGGAGGTGAGATCGTCACCTTAGCGGTGCGGTCATCCCCCGACTTTGTAAGACGACTAAGAAAAGTCCATAAATAAGCTGCATCCAAATAAGACGGCAAGAACACATGCAATTCTAAAAATCGCATAAGGAAATCAAGTCGGCACAATAAAGGGAGGAAAAATAAATAATTTTCATTACTGATAGAAAGCCCAAAGGCTACTCACATCAAGTCGCAAACTGCTCGGCCAAAAATGGTCGTCGACGAGCGCAAACAAGACTCGCACAAAGAGTTTCAACTCAAAGTGCGAGCACAGTAAAGACTTGTACAAAGAGGCTCGCTACCTCAGAGTACAAGCACATCAAAGACTTGTACAAAGAGGCTCGCCACCTCCGAGTACAAGCATGAGAAAGACTCGCAGAGAGAGTTTCAACTCAAAGTGCGAGCACAGAAAAGACTCGCACAGAGAGTTTCAACTCCAAGTGTGAGCACAGAAAAAGACTCGCACATCGAGTTTCAACTCCAAGTGCGAGCACAGAAAAAGACTCGCACATAGAGTTTCAACTCAAAGTGCGAGCACAGAAAAGACTTGTACAAAGAGGCTCGCCACCTCGGAGTACAAGCACGAGAAAGACTCGCACTGAGGAATTCAACTCAAAGTGCGAGCACAGACACACAGAGAGATTCACCTCAAAGTGCGAGTACCAACTTAGATTCTCGACGAGCCCAGCCTCTCGACGAGCTCCCTCTCAGATGAATAACCCCCCGACTTGGGGGCACGAAGGAGAATCGAGCCCTTCGAAGGTGTGTCAAACCTAATACCAAGAATGCAACCTCAAGTGCGGAAAGCAGATAAATCATAATTCAAAGCAGAGATCAAGACCGACCTCCGAACGAAGTCGAAGTCCGCTCTTGGGGGAAATTGTTATAACATGAATAATCTCACCATACGGACGAGTTACGAAGCTGATGAGTCGCTCACCAGCGACCAGAAAAAGTGACTTGAGGTTGAGACTCTATGAACCAGAAGTCAAAAGTCGCAGGTCATAGGTCACAGGTCGTAAGAAACTCACAGGCTGCCAGAGGTCGCAGGTCTTGTCAACACTTGGAAAATGCCCGCATGGTCGACTTGTCCATCAAGACTAAGTGCTTCTTACCCAAACCATAAAGACAGCAAGTCACGAGACGACTTGCTGGAACTCCACAAGTCGCAAGACGACTTACATTCTAAAGCCTCAGGCCGGGAGCGACTTGCATCCATCCGAGTTGTATCATCTTAAAGAAGGAGTATATTCAGATTAATTAGGGAGCAGATTTTGAGGAGCTAATCGGAGCAAGTGTATCAGATACCGAAGATCTCGGCCGAAGATCGCGGGATACTCATCCGTTCAGTGTCCAACCCTAAGGGCCGATCGTCCAGGCCCATGAAGACCCTAAAACCTAGTTTCTAGTCTATAAATACTTCATGTCAAGTTCATTGTAAGGGGTTGAAATCTTAGCATTCCAGGCAGAAATTATAGTGAATCATATCTGGCTTGATCGCCCCCAGAAGTAGTCTTATTCACAGATGAACTGGGTAATTAAACTTTGCGTTTTTACTTGTTTTGATCGTACAAACATTAATCGTTTATTGTTGGCCGAAAAACACAAACCGGGCACAACAATAAGCATTATTCTTGAATTCAAAAGTTCATGTGATATTTAATTGTTTTAGTCTTATCTGAAAGTGACTTCTTTGTTATATTCCTCGAAAATATTTCTATTATTTGATTTGTATATATTCAATATGTGTTACTTGAAACAATAAGAAAATTTTATACATGCTCAGTATGCTAAGAGGGTGTTTGCAAAAAAATATACTTTGAAGAAGTGATTAAAATTGGGGATTGTGGGAAAATTGATTAATAGTAGAAGTTGATAATGTTTGTAATTTTTTTTTTTTTAAATTGAAAGTGTTTGCAAAAAAGTTAATAGTTATTTAAAAAAGGCTTATATGTTATCAAAAATACCCCATTTCCAACTTTTAAGTTATAACTTTTGACAATTTATTTAATCTAGTAAAAGAGAAACAAAACACTTCAAACTGCTTAAACAAATAATTCTAAGTGATTATAATCACTCATAATTTTTCTAGAACACCCCTTAAATCTCTACATTTTTTTTTGAATAATTAAATTATTTATATCTTAATTTTCTAAAATAATATTCTTATCTTTTTATAATAATTTTTTAATAACTACATACGCATCACACGTGCAACGCACTGGTATACAACCCTTTAAAACACCTTTGATTTAGACGATCATTTGGTGCATATACTTTTTTTTTCCTGATTATCATTGGTGGACCATTTTGCAATTCTCCCAACATGCATGTCCCCATTTTAATTAAATTGCAATTTGTGAAATAAAAGTATTGAAATCGGAAAATAAAAACTCACAACTTTCCCGAAAAAGAAAAGGGTCCACTAAAATCTAAATGACTCTAACTTCGCCCATAAAATCAAATATTTCAGACGCACCCACCACTTACGGTTGATCTTTCCTCCAAGCTTCAACATCAACGGTGCTCAATGACCATCACTGTCACAGGCATGTGACTTTATATACTCCCATGGAAATACATGGAACCCGGACGCATTCTCTCTCTTCCTCCTTGTCTGAAACTAAAGAAAAAGCTTAAAAATGTTGCTGCTGCTGCTGCGATGCCTAATAAACTAATCTTGCTCCTAATTTTTCCCATTCATCCTCTTTACTCCAATAATACAAGAAGATTTTTCTCGGAAATGTTGGGTGAGTTTTTCTCTACTTCAATTTTTATTTTTTGGTTCAATTCAAATCTTTAGTTGCGTTTTTGCTTTGTTTTTCAATATTCGTTCCTGATATTGTACTTGTTGCGCTCGTTGGATCTGATTTGGTGTTAATTAATATTTTGTTCGAGTGATTCAGTTTCTGCTGTAAAATTGTTGTTTTGATTGTTTTTGCTTGGGGACAGGGGGTTGCTTTTAGGGTTCTTGGAGAAGCTTTTTTATTCGATTGGGTTTGGAATTTTCTTGATCTAATGACAATTGGCTAGGGAAAAAGGTCAAAGTTATTTGAACTAGCTGTTAATTGTGTTGATTTAGTATTTTATTTAATATTACAGCTGTTGGGATTACTGAAGATAAGAAATATCTTAAATGAAAATCTAGTATGCACTGCTTTTTCCTTTTGTAGCTGATTCAAATATGGAGTTAATCGATTTCTTCCGTATAATTCGGGTCCCTGCAGAAGGTTTCCATAATGGAAGCATTGATTTATTGGTCACAAACTTGCTTTAACTAAGTGAATAGAGTGATTGCGGTGTTGTAGTGTCGTACGTTTGGTTTTAGCACACACGTATGAATACGACAAAGTATTTGATCATCGACTTTTGGAACTCTAACCAAATGTTAAGTATAGAAGTGATATTCACTTTAGATGTTTGAAACGATATAGTTGGAAAAGTTTTTCAAGAATACTTGTCGTATAGTATCATATATGTTCTTGACCAAGTCAAGTATGCACCAGTTGCACCGTGCAACTCAAATGCATTTTTAAATGGTATTAGTTTTTTTTCACTGAAAAGTATTAGTTGTGCTTGTGTGCAATTGCACCATACAACTGGTGTACAAGAGACTTAATCATATGTTCTTTTGTTATTCATGTACACCAAAAGTTCACTTAGTTTTTTTTTTCCCCTTTTAAATGTTAAGACCTTTTCTATTTCTTACTACAGCTGCATAAAGAAAGGACTAAATAGACCTTTGGTCATTCCCACAAAATGGAGCTTTGTAATTGCATCGAGCCACCATGGCCAGCAGATGAATTGTTGATGAAGTATCAGTACATATCAGATTTCTTCATAGCATTGGCGTATTTCTCAATCCCTTTAGAGTTGATATACTTCGTTAAGAAATCCGCAGTATTTCCATATAGATGGGTTCTCGTGCAGTTCGGTGCATTTATCGTTCTCTGTGGAGCAACCCACCTTATAAATCTTTGGACATTCACAATGCACACGAGGACTGTGGCAGTTGTAATGACTACCGCCAAAATTCTGACAGCTGTCGTTTCTTGCGCAACGGCACTTATGCTAGTACACATCATCCCCGATTTATTAAGCGTGAAAACACGGGAGCTATTCTTGAAAAACAAGGCTGCTGAGCTGGACAGAGAAATGGGCTTGATTCGTACACAAGAAGAAACCGGTAGGCATGTTAGAATGCTGACTCATGAAATCAGAAGCACTCTTGATAGACACACAATTCTGAAGACTACGCTTGTTGAGCTTGGAAGGACATTGGGGTTGGAAGAGTGTGCTTTGTGGATGCCCACACGAACGGGATTAGAACTCCACCTTTCTTACACACTTCGTCAGCAAAACCCTGTTGGATATGCTGTCCCGATACAGTTACCCGTGATCAATCAGGTGTTTAGTACTAGTCGTGCTGTAAAAATATCTCCGAACTCCCCCGTTGCTAGACTTCGACCTGCTGGGAAATATATGCCTGGAGAGGTGGTTGCTGTGCGGGTCCCGCTCCTGCATCTGTCCAATTTCCAGATTCATGATTGGCCTGAATTGTCGACTAAACGGTATGCTTTGATGGTTTTGATGCTCCCTTCAGACAGTGCTAGGCAGTGGCACATGCATGAGTTGGAGCTTGTTGAAGTGGTGGCAGACCAGGTTTGAGTCTGCTCGTCTCTTTCTAGTTACTGTGGATATTTTTTAACGTATTGGATCAGATTTGTGATTTTTCATTGATTGCCTCTTCTCTTTTAATATGCCCGTAGATCAAGAATATAGAGAAAACAATATATTAGCTACTAAGTGAAAGAAGAAAAAAAAAAACTCGCACACAAGGCCCTAGTTATTTCCGAAATCAAAGTTCCTGATCTATTTTAAATGAGTACTTTTGGAAAAAAGTCACCGGAAAATGTAGCCGTTTAAGTTTTTTTATCCACAGAATTTGAATGTTGAAATTTGAGCCCAAAATGAAGAAAAATAATTTTGCACAATAAACCGTATTACTTTCCGAAATCAGAATTCTGGATAATTTTAACTGAGTTCATTTAGTAAAATTCACTGGAAAATGCGTCATTTGAGTTTTTTTGTCCATGGAATATGAATGTTGAAATTTGAGACCAAAATATTAATGAATAAGTGATGGTGTAGTAATAGGATTAAAAATGGATTTCAGGAGATATTTTCCAACTGTCCCTGTTTCAAGTAAATTTGATGTGTTTTTATCTTTCCTTACTTAGGTGTCCCATTCTTATAGTAGGTGTAAGAAGCCATTTATGATTGTGATTGAGTCGGTAAGGATACGTTTGATTTTAGACTTGAAAACCAAACTTGGGATTTTGAAATCTAAATCTGATTCTACTTTGAGATTTTAGAGTCCGGATTTTTAAAACCACACCTACCCTAAATATACCTATAAACCGTATAAACGAATAAAAAGATCTACCTCGCTCTCTCTCCAATGACCATATGATTTTTTTTATTCCTCTTATTTTATTTATCACTTTTCACGCATTTAATTCTCACTTTTGCACCTTCAGATAAAACACATTAATTATTACAAAATCATTCAATCATTACAATTACAATCAACAATAATATAATAATACAACATCATACATTGATTTGACATACAGTTAAATCATACCCGATTTAAATCTCAAAACAAACACACACTACTACCTTCTATTTATCAAGATTTTGAAATCCACTAGATTTTGAAATTCCTCAAAATCCCAAATCAAACATACCCTAAGGTAATTTCATGTGATGAAGGGATGTATCCATAAATAGTAAAGCAGACACTGAGCTCATTACTGCTGCACTAGCCACTAGGGAAACTTTTCATCTTTTTTTAAGTTTTGTTCGCTGCCTTCTAAAGTTCTGCTTCTGTAGTTTTTCCGTTTGCTGAACTGAAAACTTGAGGCATGATTCCACTCAATGTTGGACTTCTGTCTGAATCAGGTAGCTGTAGCTCTTTCACATGCTGCAATTCTAGAAGAATCCATGAAGGCAAGGGATCTTCTTATGGAACAGAACGTTGCTCTTGATCTAGCAAGAAGAGAAGCAGAGACGGCTGTTCGTGCTCGTAATGATTTCTTGGCGGTAATGAATCATGAAATGAGAACTCCTATGCATGCAGTTATTGCTCTCTCTTCCTTACTACAAGAAACCGAACTGACGCCTGAGCAACGTCTGATGGTCGAAACTATCCTTAAAAGCAGCAACCTTTTGGCTACCCTTATCAATGATGTCTTGGATCTTTCAAGGCTCGAAGATGGTAGCCTTCAACTTGAGATAGGAACATTTAACCTTCATTCGCTCTTCAGGGAGGTAGGAACATTTTATTGTTGAGTGACAACTAATGCTGTTCGACGTAATAACTAATACTGTTCAGTGAAAACAACTAACACTGACCAAGACAAAGTCTTTGTAAACCAGTTCTATCGTGCAACTGGTTTGGATTTTGCGTGTATTTTGTAACAGTATTAGTTGTTTCATTAAAATGTATTAGTTTGATAGTATTAGTTGTTCCATTAAACAATATTACTTATTTTACTGTAAAGTGATAGTTGCAAACGAGTTGGTAGAACGGTTTTACAAAAGACCAACTCACTAACCAACTAATACCTTTTTAATAGAACAACTAATACATTTAAACATGCACTTGAGTTGCACGGTGCAACTAGTGCCAATATTGTTATGTATTTATTTGTCCTAAAATAGATTATTATTTACTGTCCTTACTCACGTGTGCTTATTATTGTAGTCCCTTAACTTGATAAAACCTATCGCTTCCGTGAAGAGATTATACGTCACGTTGAGTTTGTCCCCCGACGTGTCTGAATATGCTGTTGGTGATGAAAAACGGCTAATGCAAGTTCTTCTTAATGTTGTCGGGAATGCTGTGAAATTCACAAAAGATGGTGGTGTTTCAATAACTGCTTATGTTGCAAAATCAGAGTCTCTGAGAGACCCTCGAGCCCCTGACTTTTTTCCTATACCAAGTGATAATCACTTCTATTTACGTGTAGAGGTATGTCTCAATTCGATTTTTTTTTTCAAGAAAATGGATTCTGTAAATTCTTTTCAATAACAACTTCTGTTATTGTTTAGGTAAAAGATACCGGGTCAGGAATAAATCCACAAGACATGCCTAAGCTATTCATGAAATTTGTGCAGAGCCAAACACTTGCTACCAGAAATTCTGGTGGTAGTGGACTTGGCCTAGCTATTTGTAAAAGGTAACTGTTTTCAATATTGTTCGTATTTTCAACTCAATAGAAATTTCTTGGATTTAGTGAGTGTTTGCAAACTCAACTAAGAACTTAAAATCACTTATTTTTAGATTACAATCACTTTTGGTGTGTTTGCAACTTCAACAAACTACTTAATTTAAGTACTTAAAAGTAGTTTTCTTGAAGCACCACTCCCCATGCTTCTATTAGCTTAAAAGTGCTTCTCATCATTATAATAAACATTATTGCAATTTTATCCTCATGATTTTGACAATATTACTATTTTACCATTATTTATCTCTACTTATAACAAGGGTTTTTTTGTAAAATTATCAAAAAGTGATTTGTTTTGAGTACACTCTTAACTTCTAAGCAATTGATTAAAAGTACTTTGTTTTAAAATGCTACCAACTTTCAATTTTACTACTACAATCAATTTTAATCACTTCAAAATAAGCATTATTGTTTGCAAACACACCCTTACTATTTCCACTCTTCTTTAAACAAGGAAGTAAATATCCCAATATCTTATTGATATATCCACGATATATCAAATCTTCGTGGTCACCGATATTGATATTGGGGAGAACGATTTTCCATAATATTTGTAAAAAAATCGTAAATATCGGTATGCAATATCGATATTGGTTAATTTGTTGTCCAAATTGAGCCTATTATCAGTAAATATCGGGAAAATGCGATATATTTCGAAAATTATCAATAAATAGAATATGAGATAATATTGTATATCTATCTCGAATGTAAAACTTGTTCAAATTCTTTTGTTAAATATATAGATTAAAGTTATTAAATTTTCATAATTTTTAAAATTTACCGATATTTGATATTTGATATCGATATTTCATAAATTTAAGGTCTCGATATTTATACTTGTTTAAATGTGATTATTGTATGGCCAGGTTTGTGAATCTCATGGAAGGCCAGATTTGGATTGAAAGTGAAGGTATTGGAAGGGGTTCTACAGCTGTCTTTTTTGTTAAACTTGGGATCCCGTCGCGCTCAAATGAGTCGAAGCTTCCAGTTTTGCAAAAAGGGGCAGGAAATCAAGTAAAGCCAATCTTTTCTGGGCTTAAAGTTATAGTGATGGATGATAATAGGTTAGTAATACATGCACCTTTC
Organism: Stenogyne calaminthoides; assembly: GCA_037126765.1. NCBI lineage: Eukaryota > Viridiplantae > Streptophyta > Magnoliopsida > Lamiales > Lamiaceae > Stenogyne > Stenogyne calaminthoides. The sequence goes on along the minus strand of JBBCBC010000004.1, from coordinate 12,606,682 downwards.
TTATACTCCTTTTTTTGGTACTGGTACTGACATTCATCTCTCTATTATTGTGTTATTCCTGCCCTTGGATATTTATTTGGTTAATGTATGAGCTAATAGTGCCTATTTTATGTTAGTTTATTAAATTTAATAATATGTATTTTCTTTTTCTTGTTAAAAATGAAAGATCCTGGTCTGAACTTGCCTCCCTTTTGAAAGTATAAGAGCCGAAATCAAAAGGCAATGATATGCTGTTAAACGGTATTAAATGTGGATTATAGTCCTGTAAATAATGCGAACATAGCCTTTTCTTGGTTTATTTTTCTTTAATATCTGTTATCTCTGCAAAATTCCATGATATTCTTCCTTTGATATGAAATAAAATTTACAGAACCCTTCTTTCCTTTTGTACAAGAATATAGGCTAGATGCAGAATGCTCCCTTCTTTCTCTGGTATTATTGGAAAGAGATTAGGCCTGAGGGTGTACTTTTTCCGTGTGAAAAGAATTTAATGTGGTGCTAGATTGATCACACTATTTCTATTCATTTCTTTATCTATGATTTTGAACGAACTAGTTGTGGATTAGAAATGGAACACTCAGTCCTATGAAATTATTAGAAATTCCCTGAGAAATCAAATAATGTAGCAGAAGTTCTTAAAATTGCTGGACCATACGACACTCATATTCCTTGTGTCAGTTGATTTTATATGAAGGCGCTGGGTTGGATTGATTTATCTAATAATTTTTATTACTTTATTTTTTATTCAATCATCTAATACTGTAATTCATCAGTTTGAAACTTCACATGACTTGATATATATGATGCATTTCTAGTAGGAATATTATTTTAGGCACTTAAAGCTGGGGGTAGAACGTGTAGGACATTATATTTTAATTTTCGCACATTTAGGGCAATTTGCCCTAAAAGTGCAAAAAATTAAAATTTACAGGCCTGATTTGCCACCCAGCTAAAATATAGTACTACAATTGCTACCCCTAAAAAAATTTATTTCCCATGTTTAGTTTATGGTATATGAATACACAATTTTCAACTTATGTTTGCATTATTTGTACCTAGCTTTATTAACATCGTTTATCGGATTTGCAGTGTGGGTCGAATGGTAACCAAGGGCCTCCTCGTTCACCTAGGTTGTGATGTACTGGCTGTTGGGTCCGGAGACGAGTGTATCAGAGCCTCTACTCACGAACACAAGGTGGTTTTCCTGGATGTGAGCATGTCAGGTGTCGATGCGTTCGAAGTTGCTGTAAGAATACGCGATAAATTCTCAAAGCGTCCCGATAGACCTATTATCGTAGCTCTTACAGGACACACAGATAGAGTGACTAAAGAGAACTGTAGGAGGGTTGGTATGGATGGAGTCATTCTAAAGCCCATTTCTGTAGATAAAATGAGAAGCGTTCTCTCTGATCTCTTAGACCGTGGGTACGTCGTTGAATCTCAATAAACGGGTGGGTTGATATGCCGTGCTTTCAGAATGATGATCGTTGTAGAGATGAGTTGTTCTGAGGAATGTAACTGGTGCACAGAATGCTAAGCTGAAATTTAATTTTGTTTTAACTTTTGGTTTTTTTTAAGTGTAAATTTTCTGTGCATTCATATGTTTCTATAGATCAATCCAGCCTAAATAATTTTCTTAGTACTATGTTAGGAGATATAATGGTGTTAGGAGTTTCAGGGGATGTTGAGACTTTTCTTGCAGCTATGGTGTACTCTTTACTTGTGATTGTTCGTAATTCCTGTGGTTCGGTTATTTATGGTTTTGAATATTGGACGGCTAATCTTGACTAGTCTTATATGCATCAAGGTGTGCTGTGTACATATAGTATATTTTAGAACTATGCAACTTGTTATACTGAAAGATATAAAATGTTTATACTGAATCGTTTAATATAAAAAAATAGTTGCACAGTTCAGTGTAAATTAGCTGCACGATTTTAAAATACATTATGAGTGGATGGTACATTTGGATACACATGAGATCCATTTGTTAATCTTAATTTGAATTATATATAAGTCATGAGGTACACTTATATGAGATAGTCTCGTGGTAAAACGGTGTATAAGTTGAATATTAACGTTTTAATACTTTGAGATGAGTGAGTGTGATTTATGTTAAGTTGTGTCTGGTCTTTCTGTTATAAGCCATTGGTTAGTCAAGGGAATCTTTAACTCCTAGTATATTTTCATTTTAAATTTATATTGTTACATTGGTGAGAATTAGTAATATGTTGTAAATTTGTTTTGATAAAGGGAATTAACCGTTTAGAGTTTATGCATGACTAGTACTTTCGCCCACGTGAGTAATTTATTATTAATGTATAGTTAACTTCTTTCAGTTATTTAGAAAATATAATTTAATTATAACGATTATTTATCTTTTATTATCTCTAATTATTTAAAGACATTATATTTATTAAATAGGTTATCGAATGATTTTTTGGTTCAATGTACAAAATATTGGAGGGTGATTTCGCCTTTTTATTGAGAAACTAATATTGAAATGCCATTAGATAATTGCATTAAATACAACTAGTATATCACCCGTGCGTTGCACGGTATGTGAGTATAAAATGAATATAATATAAAATATATTTAATTTTCATGTTAAATTAATTAGAAATAATTATTTTACCTATAGTTATAATTTTTTTCCTTATATTCTTTATTTTTATTTCGATGTAATGTTGATCTGTGAAAATTTTATTACTTTTGCAAAGAGACGTGGGAAATGGGTGACGTTTTAACTGTTTAAAAAGTTTACATTATTAAATAATGCAAGTTTAAAAGGTATTGTTTCTTTTGAAAATTTCGAATTATTTTCTTATAAACCTCGTTGATTGTCACATATTGTCGTCATCCCATATAAATTTTTTTAAAATATCCCGCCTAGTTACTTTGGACATGACAAAACGTACTACCCAAAATTAATCTCCTTAAGAAAGTTTAGGGTTCTGTAGTTGTCTCTAACTCTTATTAATGATCATACAATAAGATATTATTAGTCGAAATTATCTTCTCTAAAACTTTAAAGAGAATCTATTGTCTGGTAAGGTCAGCGTCATTCCCAAAATTAACTCTTTGTCCTGTGTTGGTTGTGTTGGGGAATTAATTGCCCGGATCTATTCGGGATGAATATTTAAATACAAATTTAATTCTAACAATTATTACTAACATGAATTAATCCTATATTAATTCAAATAATAATTCAACAATCAATCATGCATATAAACAGTTCACATAAATCCTACGCATGCAGAATTACTACGGGTTTACGTGAACTAACCTCTCGGAGTGACAACCGTTGAGAAGATGGATCTCGTTCACACGAACACACCAAAAAGTCTTCTCAAGTATTCCCTTATCTTTGTTCAACAATCCGGTGATAGGAACTCGCGAACAATTTAACAAAAATGAAAAATAAAATTATGTTGCACCAACTTTGTGGATTTCTAATTTTTTCAACACATGAAATTGCTCTTGGGGATGAAACATTCATCCCCTATTTATAGAGGGGGTGTTGGACGAAAACTTTGTGTGTGAATAAGATGAGAAAATCTTTTTCTTGGTCTCCAAGAAATCTTGAATATATCAAATATGTTTTTTTCTCCATATTTAAAATACTCCACAAAAATCCCACCTCCTCTTGTTATGGTATTTTCAAAAAAAATAAGGAGTAGGAATCCAAGATTTGGATCTTCTTGAATTTATGAGATATTCTTGTATTCCAAGAATACATATCTTCCATAATATCTTTTCAAGAAAATCAAGAAAATTTTTCCTTCCTTATTTTCTTCATTATTTTCGAAAATATCAAGATAAATAACCAAGTGGGAGATTTCTTGAATTTAATGAGGTAAACTTGTATTCCAAGAATACTTATTCTCATTCCATAACAAAATTCAAAGAAAATCTCTCCCTCTTTTATTTATTATTTTCGAAAAATAGGAAAATTAGGCAACAATAATTTATTTTATTTTAAACACCTTTTTCAATTATTGGACTTTATCTTTGAGCTATTTGAGGGGCTTTTAGGAGAATTAAGATTGGACCTTCTAATGGACTTTGAATATCTAATATTGAGCCACAATATTATTCAAGCCCATAAATATTAATTAATCCCACTACATAATTAATATTGCACTATCCATCTTAACCCATATTACTGTTAATATGACTCCCGGTTATTATTTCCCATGTTTAAGATTATCTAGCCCATTAATTAATTCAAGCCACTGAAATAGCTTTCTATTAATTAATATTTTTTGTCCTTGGTCAAGGAACGGTTCAACATTATTATCCATACCGGAAACTATTTCCACTTGCAAGATTTGGTATGATAAATCTTATGAACCTCCCAAGGGGGCAAATCAAACAAGCGTACTCGCACACAATTCTTCGTATTAAATCTTAGCAATCGCATGTGATCAGTAATATTGTCCAAGATATAAAGTATTGAATCTCATTGATTCTCTACTCGTCATAAGTCAAAGCAATAGTTACTAACCACACACGATCCTATTTAAGGGACGAAGATTAAGAAATAACGAACCACTGAGGTCTAATTCTTCCTATTTCAGTGCTGAAGAATTTATCCTCCTGTAGGTCCTATTTAGTGCATCAGTCATGCACTAGTGTAATCTCTTGGTCAAGACAAGTCAATCTGAGCCTTACACTTCAACCTTTCACGATGGAATGTTCACTTCCATCTAGGTCGTGAACAACGTACTTTTAGTTACAAGGGACTGTTAATTTAATCTTCTGTGATCTGGTATCACTAAATTAACTACAATGTAACACGTACTGTTTATTGAACAATTATGCAGTAAATATATGTAACATTCAATGATATTTAAAGCATCAATGATAAATAATTTATTTCAGTAAATAAGACAGAAATTCAGTTTGGTTATACAAAGTAAAAACATACTTTCCAGTATAATCCCAACAATCTCCCACTTATACTCAAAGTCTGTTTTAAGTATACTACAACACATCTCGTGTACTTCCTAATACGTGACATCTAATGTCACCTACACGAACCTAATAATATCTCCCACTTATACTCAAAGCAGATTGGCAACGGTCTTGACACCCATTCCTTCCACATGTCTCTCGAATGTATTCTGAGGCAGACCCTTTGTGAATGGATCTGCTAGGTTGTCTTCTGACGCGATCTTTACCACCTCTATATCTCATCTCTTAACGATTTCTCGTATAAGATTGTATTTCCTTTCAATGTGTTTGCTGGCCTTGGTTCCCTTGAATTTGCAACTGCTCCGCCATTATCACAGTAAATAGTGATTGTGCTGGGCAAATTTGGAACTACATCCAAGTCCACTAGGAAGTTCTTGAGCAAAACCGCTTTTTTCGCTGCCTCGCAAGCAGCTACGTATTCGGCTTCCATGGTAGAATCGGCGATGCATTTCTTCTTAACGCTTCTCCATGTCATGGCTCCTCCCCCCATGCAAAACACACTACTGGAGGTAGATTTTCTGGAATCTAAGTCTGATTGGAAATCTGAGTCCGTGTAACCGATGGGGATTAGATTGTCTGACTGATAAACTAACATTCTATCCCGAGTTCTTTTAAGATACTTCAGAATGTTCTTAACTGCCGTCCAATGCTCTTTTCCCGGATTACTTTGATATCTCGCCACCATGCCTACGCCAAAGCAGATATCCGGTATCATGCACAGCATTGCATACATAAGGCTTCCGACAGCCGAAGTATAAGGAATGCCTTTCATGTCATCTATCTCTTTTTGTGTCTTAGGGCACATTTCCTTGGATAGATGGATTCCATGCCTGAAAGGTACGAAGCCTTTCTTGGAATCCTGCATGCTGAATCGCTTCAAGACAGTGTCTATATATGAAGCTTGTGATAAGCCTATCATCCTTCTCTTGCGATCTCGAGTGATCTTGATCCCAAGGATGTGCCCGGCTTCTCCTAAGTCCTTCATATCAAACTATTTTGAAAGCAATGCATTTACGTCTGACAGCACCTTTATATCGTCACCGATGAGCAGGATGTCGTCTACGTATAGTACTAAGAATACCAATGCGATTAAAACACGCTTCTTGTACACCTAACTTTTCAGTATTCATTTTGATCAAACCCATAAGACTTTATTACTTGATCAAAACTTTGGTTCCAAGCTCTGGATGCTTGTTTGAGTCCATAAATGGACTTCTTGAGCTTGCAAACTAGGTGTTCTTGGCCTTTTTCAATGAAGCCTTGGGGTTGTTGCATATAGATTTCATCTTCAAGACTTCCGTTAAGGAAAGCCGTCTTGACATCCATTTGCCAGATTTCAAAGTCGAGATGCGCAGCAATCGACAAGAGAATTCAGATGGACTTGAGCATTGCTACAGGTGAAAAGGTTTCCTCATAGTCGATCCCCTCTTTCTGAGTATAACCTTTCACCACAAGCCTTGCCTTGAAGGTTTCCACCTTCCCGTCCGCTCCTCTTTTCCTCTTGTATACTCACTTGCAGCCAATGGGTTTGACCCCATTGAGTGGTTCGACTAGCTCCCACACTTTGTTATGATCCATAGAACCCATTTCGGCTTCCATTGTTGTTTGCCAAGAAACCGCATCCTTGTCTTGGATTGCCTCGTCGTAAGTCCATGGGTCTGATTCATATTGACCGGGGACTAAGTCCGAGGACTCTCCTATCCCCATGAATCTCTCGGGTTGTCTCACAACCCTCCCACTACGTCGAGGTTCCGTTTGTGTAAGTGTGTCGTTTGGTATGTCATCTTGTACAGTTGGCACTGAGGTTAGCCCTCTAAGCTCATTTAAGGTAATCTCACTTCTGGGCTTTCTTTCGTTCATATAGTCTTCTTCCAAAAATCTAAAGTGGGTGCTTATTACCACCTTTTGATCCTAGGGACCATAGAACATACACTCTTTTGTTCCCTCGGGGTATCCTATAAACAACCTTAATTCTGATTGAGGATCTAATTTTTCGGCTTCCTTGTCCAACACGTAGGCCGGACACCCCCAAATTCTCATGTGTCTCAAACTGGGCTTGCGCCCGGTCCACAATTCTTTGGGAGTTTTGGGAACCGATTTGGATGGCACCAAGTTCAGAATATAAGCAGTTGTTTCCAAGGCATGACCCCAGAACGACTTGGGTAGATCCGCATAACTCATCATTGATTTAACCATTTCTAAAAGAGTTATGTTTCTTCACTCTGCAACCCCGTTTTGTTGAGGGGTTCCGGGTGCAGTTAGCTGGGATACAATCCATTCATCTGACAAGTAGTTTAAAAACTCATCACTGAGGTACTCGCCTCCACGATCAGATCGTAGAGACTTGATACGTTTTTCCCTATGATTCTCTGCTTGAGCCTTAAATTCTTTGAATTTGTCAAATGTCTCAGATTTATGCTTCATAAGGAAAATGTAGTTGTACCTTGAGTAATCATCAATAAAGGTGATGAAATACTCATAACCTCCTCTTGCTTTGATTGACATTGGACCACATACGTCTGTGTGAACGATTTCTAACACTTCTTTGGCTCTATTCCCTTTGGCTTCGAATGCCCTCTTGGTCATTTTACCCTCAAAGCATGATTCGCAAGTTGGGATTGGTTCAACCCGGAGAGACTCCCAATGAACCATCTTCTACCAACCTTTGAATCCTTTTTGGATTAATATGTCCCAATCTAAGATGTCATAGAAATGTCTCGTTCACGTCTGATGAACGTTTTCTTTTATCGGAAACAGTTGATGTGTTATAGGATGCATTTCGTGAGTGGTGTGCACAGTTAATTGTATAGAGATTATTCAACAACGTTCCATGACAGATAAATTTATCATAAAGAGAAATGATAACAACTGTATCAAAAGTAACCGAATATCCATCAAGGTAGAGTTTAGAAACCAAAATTAAATTCTTTCTAAAACTAGGAACGTAAAGAACATCTCTTAAAATCAAAACTCTGTTTTCAAAAGACAGATGCACTTCTCCCACTGCTTCAGCTGCCACTCTCGTAGCATCGCCCAGTGTGATGAGGATCTCACTCCCACTAAGTTGTCGGGTCAGCTGGGACCCCGTAACGTGAAACATACATGGTTAGCAGATCCCGTATCAACTACCCACGAATGAGAAGTATACACCGCTAAACAAGTTTCATCAACTAGTGTGTGAGAATTACCTTTCTTTCCGACCCTTTTGGGGTTGGAACAGACAAACCTCCATTGTCCTCTTTCACCGCAGTTTAAGCACTTCCCCTTTGGATTTTCCTTGACACCACCGACATTCCTCATCTTACCATTGCCCTTGCCAACAGTTGAGTTTGATTGCTTATGACTTTTGGTCCTCTTCTTCTTCTTGCCATCCCTTGGCCTAGAAGATGAAGACGGACCACTTGCCGCCAAAACTTGAGTTTGGTGCCCCATCAACGTCTCTGCCGTGACCAAAGCTTGCAACAAATCAGCTAACGAGGCCAAAATGCTCAAAACTTTTGGGCAGAGAGTGGAGTACCAAATCGATCTGGGTCTCCAGATCATAATCTGCACCCAGAACCTCAAGTTTGTTCAGATGGGCTATCTATTTTGAGGACGTAATCCCTTACGGGGTTGCCCTCCACCATTTTCAGTGACAATATCTCTCGCAAGGTGATCTAACGAGTCCCGCATTTTCGACTCGTCAGTTGGCTCATCTGATTTTGGTGTGTCAAGAATCCACTTGTGCTTTTGTGCAGTTAGGACAATCATAACTTTTCGTTTCCAATCAACACAGTTTCCTATACGATTATATTCACTTTAAGTATATTAACAGTGGATTAAAAGGTTGCGGCATGCTGAACTGAAATAAATAACAATTTGTGTAAGCACAAAAATATCACAAGGTTCGATCACATGTATCATATCAAAATCTCAAAAAAATATGAACATGCATCAACCAACATCTCAAAACAGTTTAAGTAAGCCACGTGGGGTGGGTCATTATTTAAACACATTCAAGCAGGTTACAAACAAAACAGTTTCAAACCTTTAATATCCAGATTAATAGTTGGCTCTCACTTGACCAATATAAAATTGACAGGGACTTCGGGGAAGTATATGCATATCAATTTTATACCTAAGTAATAACCATGATTAAATACAGAATTATTACTTTGCTTTGAACGAGCCTCGTGGGGAGAGTCATCGTCGCCACTAATAATAACCCACAATCATCCATTCGGAATTTATTCATGTGAAATCTATCTTTTGGCCGTCCCGTGGGGAGAATTTCTCCAAAAGAATCCACAAATAAATAAATCATGGAGGTCAAAATTAATTCAATTTTATTATCCGGAATAAAATTGTCAATTAATTATTTAAACATACTTAGTAATTTTCGAAGGTGAGATTTTTCAAAACATATTCTCATGCATCGCATATTTAAACACAATTTAAATAAGCACAAAATAATGCAAAATATCAAAGCAAAAAATTAAACACATTGGGCACATATATCCAATTGTCACAGTTAATTTTTGTCATGTCTTGATCTCGAGAAATCGACTTCATAGCCTTCATCGTTCGTCTCGAAAAGCTCCCACTTGACCGTTTTGAAAAATGCCTCATCAAGCTACGTCATCGACCAGCTCGCGGGTCGGAGAGCACGCCTTGCACTCCCCCGACCGTGTCGATTGGCGCCCGTACGAGCGCACCTAAGCGCCCGGTGCACATCGCACAATGGTGTTCGGCACTGCTAGGCAAATCTCGGCAGGCGCGCCGTGTACCAGCGTGCGCCCGCGCGAGCGCTCGCGCACTCGCCACCGCATGCGCCCGCATCGCCTGCCTCGCCTCGCGCGCATCTGCGGGCACATCAGCGCGTGCCCTGTTGGAGAATTAATTGCCCGGATCTATTCGGGTTGAATATTTAAATACTAATTTAATTCTAACAATTATTACTAGCATGAATTAATCCTATATTAATTCAAATAATAATTCAACAACCAATCATGCATACAATTAGTTCACATAAATCCTACGCATGCGGGATTACTACGAGTTTACGTAAACTAACCTCTCGGAGTGACAACCGTTGAGAAGATGGATCCCGTTCACAGGAACACACAAAAAGATCTTCTCATGTATTCCCTTGCCCTTGTTCAACAATCCTGTGGAAGGAACTCGCGAACAATTTAACAAAAGGAAAAATAAAATTATGTTGCACCACCTTTGTGGATTTCTAATTTTTTCAACACATGGAATTGCACTTGGAGATTAAATAATCATCCCCTATTTATAGGAAAGGGGTGGTCGAAATTTTGGGTGGAAAAAATAAGATGGAAAAATCTTTTCTTGATCTTCAAGAAATCTTGAATATATCCAACATATTCTTTTCTCCATAATTAAATATTTCCACAAAAATCCCACCTCCTAATATTATGGAATTTTCGAAAATAATAAGGAGTGGAATCCAAGATTTAGATTTTCTTGAATTTATGAGATATTTTTGTATTTCAAGAATACATATCTTCCATAACATCTAATCAAGAAAATCAAGAAAATCTTTCCTTCCTTATTTTGTTCTTGATTTTCGAAAAACTGCTTAATAAATAACCAAGTGGGAGTTTTCTTGAATTAATGAGATAATCTTGTATTCCAAGAATACTTATCTACATACCACAACAAAATTCAAAGAAAATCTCTCCCTCTTTTATTTATTATTTTCGAAAAATAGGAAAATTAGGCAACAATAATTTATTTTATTTTAAACACCTTTTTCAGTTATTGGACTTTATCTTTGAGCTATTTGAGGGGCCTTTAGGAGAATTAAGATTGGACCTTCTAATGGACTTTGAATATCTAATATTGAGCCACAATATTATTCAAGCCCATAAATATTAATTAATCCCACTACATAATTAATATTGCACTATCCATCTTAACCCATATTACTGTTAATATGGCTCTCGGTTATTATTTCCCGTGTTTAAGATTATCTAGCCCATTAATTAATTCAAGCCACTGAAATAATTTTCCATTAATTAATATTTTTTGTCCTTGGTCAAGGAACGGTTCAACATTATTATCCATACCGTAAACTATTTCCACTTGCAAGATTTGGTATGATAAATCTTATGAACCTCCCAAGGGGGCAAATCAAACGAGCGTACCCGCACACGATTCTTCGTATTAAATCTTAGCAATCGCATGTGACCAGTAATATTGTCCAAGATATAAAGTATTGAATCTCATTGATTCTCTACCTGTCATAAGTCAAAGCAATAATTACTAACCACACACGATCCTATTTAAGGGACGAAGATTAAGAAATAACGAACCACTGAGGTCTAATTCTTCCTGGTTAAGTGCTGAAGAATTTATCCTCCTGTAGGTCCTGTTCAGTGTATCAGTCATGCACTAGTGTAATCTTTTGGTCAAGATAAGCCAATCTGAGCCTTACACTTCAACCTTTCACGATGGATTGTTCATTTCCATCTAGGTCGTGAACCGCGAACTTTTAGTTACAAGGGACTGTTAATTTAATCTTCTGTGATCTGGTATCACTAAATTAACTACAATGTAACACGTACTGATTATTGAACAATTATGCAATAAATATATGTAACATTCAATGATATTTAAAGCATCAGTGATAAATAATTTATTTTAGTAAATATGACAGAAAATTCAGTTTGGTTATACAAAGTAAAATCATACTTTCCAGTATAACCCCAACAATCTCCCACTTATACTCAAAGTCTGCTTTTAAGTATACTACAACATATCTCGTGTAGTTCCTAATTCGTGACATCTAATGTCACCTACACGAACCTAATAATATCTCCCACTTATACTCAAAGCAGATTGACAACGGTCTTGACACCCATTTCTTCCACATGTCTCTCGAATGTATTCTGAGGCAGACCCTTTGTGAATGGATCTGCTAGGTTATCTTCTGAGGTGATTTTTGTCACCTCTATATCTCCTCTCTTAACGATTTCTCGTATAAGATGGTATTTCCTTTCAATGTGTTTGATGGCCTTGTGGGCTCTTGGTTCCCTTGAATTTGCAACTACTTCGGCATTATCACAATAAATAGTGATTGTGCTGGGCAAATTCGGAACTACATCCAAGTCCACTAGGAAGTTCTTGAGCCAAACCGCTTCTTTCGCCGCCTCACAAGCAGCTACGTATTCAGCTTCCATGGTAGAATCGGCGATGCATTTCTGCTTAACGCTTCTCCATGTCATGGCTCCTCCCCCCATGCAAAATACACTACCGGAGGTAGATTTTCTGGAGTCTAAGTCTGATTGGAAATCCGAGTCCGTGTAACCGATGAGAATTAGACTATCTGACTGATAAATTGACATTCTATCCCGAGTTCTTTTCAGATACTTCAGAATGTTTTTAACTGCCATCCAATGCTCTTTTCCCGGGTTACTTTGATATCTTGCCACCATGCCAACGACAAAGCAGATATCCGGTCTCGTGCACAGCATTGCATACATAAGGCTTCCGACAGTCGAAGCATAAGGAATGCCTTTCATGTAATCTATCTCTTTTTGTGTCTTAGGGCACATATCCTTGGATAGATGGATTCCATGCCTGAAAGGTACGAAGCCTTTCTTGGAATCCTGCATGCTGAATCGCTTCAAGACAGTGTCTATATATGAAGCTTGCGATAAGCCTATCATCCTTTCCTTGCGATCTCGAGTGATCTTGATCCCAAGGACGTGTCCGGCTTCCCCTAAGTCCTTCATATCTAACTGTTTTGAAAGCCATGCCCTTACGTCTGACAATACCTTTACACCATCTCCGATGAGCAGAATATCGTCTACGTATAGTACTAAGAATACCAATGCAGTTCCGACACGCTTTTTGTACACACAACTTTCTTATTCATTTTGATCAAACCCATAAGACTTTATTACATGATCAAAACATTGGTTCCAAGCTCTAGATGCTTGTTTGAGTCAGTAAATGGACTTCTTGAGCTTACAAACTAGGTGTTCTTGGCCTTTTTCAATGAAGTCTTGGGGTTGTTGCATATAGATTTCTTCTTCAAGACTTCCGTTAAGGAAAACCGTCTTGACATCCATTTGCCAGATTTCAAAGTCGAGATGCGCAGCAATCGACAAGAGAATTCAGATGGACTTGAGCATTGCTACAGGTGAAAAAGTTTCCTCATAGTCGATCCCTTCTTTCTGAGTATAACCTTTCGCCACAAGCATTGCCTTGAAGGTTTCCACCTTCCCTTCAGGTCCTCTTTTCCTCTTGTATACCCACTTGCATCCAATGGGTTTGACCCCATTGAGTGGTTCGACTAGCTCCCACACTCTGCTATGATACATAGAACCCATTTCGGCTTCCATTGTTGTTAGCCAAGAAACCGCATCCTTGTCTTGGATTGCCTCGTCGTAAGTCCATGGGTCTGATTCATCCTGATCGGGGACTAAGTCCGAGGATTCTCATATCCCCATGAATCTCTCGGGTTGTCTCACAACCCTCCCACTATGACGAGGTTCCGGTTGTGTAAGTGTGTCGTTTGGTATGTCATCTTGTATAGTTGGCACTGAGGTTGGCCCTCTAAGCTCATTTAAGGTAATCTCACTTCTGGGCTTTCTTTCGTTCATATAGTCTTCTTCCAAAAATCTAAAGTGGGTGCTTATAACCATCTTTTGATCTTCGGGACCATAGAACATACACCCTTTTGTTCCCTCGGGGTATCCTATAAACAACCTTAATTCTGATCGAGGGTCCAATTTGCCTGCTTCCTTGTCCAACACATAGGCCGGACACCCCCAAATTCTCATGTGTCTTAAACTGGGCTTGCGCCTGGTCCACAATTCTTTGGGAGTTTTGGGAACCGACTTGGATGGCACCAAGTTCATAATATAAGTCGATGTTTCCAAGGAGTGACCCCAGAACGACTTGGGTAGATCCGCATAACTCATCATTGATCTAACCATTTCTAAAAGAGTTCTGTTTCTTCGCTCTGCAACCCCGTTTTGTTGAGGGGTTCCGGGTGCAGTTAGCTGGGATACAATCCCTTCATCTGACAAGTAGTTCAAGAACTCATCGCTGAGGTACTCGCCTCCACGATCAGATCGTAGAGACTTGATACGTTTTTTCCTATGATTCTCTGCTTGAGCCTTAAATTCTTTGAATTTGTCAAAGGTCTCAGATTTTTGCTGTATAAGGAAAATATAGCCGTACCTTGAGTAATCATCAATGAAGGTGACGAAGTACTCATAACCTCCTCTTGATTTGATTGACATTGGACCACATACGTCAGTGTGAACGATTTTAACACTTCTTTGGCTCTATTCCCCTTGGCTCCGAATGCCCTCTTGGTCATTTTACCCTCCAAGCAGGATTCGCAAGTTGGGATTGGTTCAACCCGAAGAGACTCCAATGAACCATCTTCTACCAACCTTTGAATCCTTTTTTGATTAATATGTCCCAATCTAAGATGCCATAGAAGTGTCTCGTTCACGTCTGATGAACGTTTTCTTTTATCGGAAACAGTTGATGTGTTATAGGATGCATTTCGTGAGTGGTGTGCACAGTTAATTGTATAGAGATTATTCAACAACGTTCCATGACAGATAAATTTATTATAAAGAGAAATGGTAATAACTTTATCAAAAGTAACCGAATATCCATCAATGTAAAGTTTAGAAACCGAAATTCTTTCTAAAAGTAGGAACGTAAAGAACATCTCTTAAAATTAAAAATCTGTCTTCAAAAGACAGGTGCACTTCTCCCACTACTTCAGCTTCCACTCTAGTAGCATCGCCCAGTGTGATGAGGATCTCACTCCCACAAAGTTGTCGGGTCCACTTGAACCCCTGTAAAGTGAAACAAACATGATCAGTGGATCCCGTATCCACTACCCATAAATGGGAGGCATACGCCGCTAAACAAGTTTCAACAACTAGTGAGTGAGAATTACCTTTCTTTCCATTCGTTTTGGGTTTGGAACAGGCTAACCTCCAATGTCCTCTTTCACCGCAGTTGAAACATTTTCCTTTTGGTACCTTCTTGACACCCATCCAGCTAGTTGTTTTTCTCTCACCTTTCTTGGTAATGAGGTCGCTTTGGATCTGACCACTTTCCTTTTCTTGAATCTTGCCTACCACTGGCCTAGATTATGAGAAAAGACTTTTGGTTACCAATGCTTCGTCTTTATTTCCCAAATGCTTCTCTATTTTCTCCAAGGCTTCTCATAGAGTTTCCATAGTAAACATGTGATCACTCATCACAAAACTACAGTCATCGAAGCACCTTGGAAGAGTTAGCAAAATAAATTCGATTTGAGCCTCATCACAATACTTAGTACCGAGATAAGCAAGTTTGTCAAAATGACATTTTATTCTGAGAACATGCTCCCTTACGGGTGTTCCCTCAGTCATCTTTAGCCTGGCCACGTCGTCATTTTTAAACTGATTGATCATGCTGTCTTTTGTTAAAAACATTTCTTCAAGACTTTGCATAATTTCTGCAGCAGACTCAACACCTTTATGAATGTGTCTCAAATCATCAGACAGTGAAGCCAAGATTACACGTTTCATGGGTTCATTGGCCTGCTCCCAAATATTATACAAATGCCTTTCCGCATCAGTTGATCCATCAGTAGGCATACGGGGTTTGGGTACATCAAGAGCCCAATGATGTTCTTGTGCAGGTAGGACAAAACTCATATTCCGTTTCCAAACAACATAGTTATCACCAGTTAATTGGTGTTCTTTGAGAGTATATAATAGTGGATTAAAAGGTTGCGACATGCTGAACTGAAATAAATAACAATTTGTATAAGCACAAATATATCACAAGATTCGATCACATGCATCATATTAAAATCTCAAAAAAAAAATATGAACATGCATCAGCCAACATCTCAAAATAATTTAAATAAGCCACGTGGGGTGGGTCATTATTTAAACACATTCAAGCAGGTTACAAACAAGAAACAGTTATAAACCTTTAATATCCAGATTAATAGTTGGCTCCCACTTGACCAATATAAAATTGACAGGGACTTTGGGGAAGTATATGCATATCAATTTTATACCTAAGTAATAACCATGATTAAATACAGAATTATTACTTCGCTTTGAATGAGCCTCGTGGGGAGGGTCATCGTCGCCACTAATAATAACCCACAATCATCCTTACGGAATTTATTCATATGAAATCTATCTTTTGGCCGTCCCGTGGGGGGAATTTCTCCAAAAGAATCCACAAATAAATAAATCATGGAGGTCAAAATTAATTCAATTTTATTATCCGGAATAAAATTGTCAATTAATTATTTAAACATACTTAGTAATTTTGAAGGTGAGATTTTTCATTGGGCAATTCTCATGCAAACACATTTAAACAAATTAAATAAAACACAAGAAAACACAACAATAAATCAAGCAAAGCAGAAAAATAAACATATTGGGCACAAATTATCCAATTGTAATGGTTTGATTTTTCTTGGCTTGATTTTGAAGAAACTCCGTCTTGAATTTCTCCCACTCGATCGTCTCGAAAAATAACTCTGTCTCGAAACGCCACCCCAAGTAGCTAGCAGTCGGGATGCACGCCCACATCCGGCCCGCCCTTGGCGAATCGGACCCTAAGCGCCCCTTGCGGGCGTATCAGCGACTCGGCGGCTCGGCTTCGGCGGCGGCTTCGGTGTGTACCGCGTCCGCAGCCTTCCCTCGCCTCGCTTCGCCCCGGATCTCGCCTGCGCCCGGCGCGTCCGATGGCGGCGTCCGTGTGCGCCCGTGTAACCCTCAGCGCTAACCTTCACCCGCCCGTCTGCCTCGGTACGCTTGAGACGCGGTGCCAGCCTTTCCCGTGTCTTGCCTTTCGGTCGGCGTCGCCCGTTCGCGCCCGTGCGTCGAGCCGATCTGCTGATGCCTAGCATTGTGCCCGTCCGCATGGCGACGTCTGTGTCGCGCGCATGCCTCCCATGGAACATTTCGCGCGATGCACGTCGTCCGCGTACGGTTCGGGATCTATCCTTTAATTCTTTGTCTCCGCCTCCGTTTCCGATCCGGTTACAATTTATTTACAAAAAATAAATAAACCTAGATCTAGACTAGTCTATTACATTGAACAAATTAAACAAATTCTAATCTACTCGTGGATTTTCTCACGAGGCAAAACGAATTCGAACGAATCGAATTAAAAACCACAATTCATATGCATGCATAAATAAACACATTAAATTCCATGACAATTGGATACCTGCGAAAAAGATCTAGAAATTCTACTATCCAATTTCAAATTTAATAAAAATGAATTAAATTACAATTTAAAAGTCAGAGCCCGAAACCGAGGCTCTGATACCAGTTGTTGATGAGTTAATTGCCCAGATCTATTCGGGTTGAATATTTAAATACAAATTTAATTCTAACAATTATTACTAGCATGAATTAATCCTATATTAATTCAAATAATAATTCAACAACCAATCATGCATACAATTAGTTCACGTAAATCCTACGCATGCGGAATTATTACGAGTTTACGTAAACTAACCTCTCGGAGTGACAACCGTTGAGAAGATGAATCTCGTTCACACGAATACACCAAAAGGTCTTCTCAAGTATTCCCTTGCCCTTGTTCAACAATCCGGTGGAAGGAACTCGCGAACAATTTATTAAAAGGAAAAATAAAATTATGTTGCACCACCTTTGTGGATTTTTAATTTTTCCAACACATGGAATTGCACTTGGGGATGAAATAATCATCCCCTATTTATAGGGAAGGGGTGGTCGAAATTTTGGGTGGAAAAAATAAGATGGGAAAATATTTTCTTGATCTTCTAGAAATCTTGAATATATCCAATATATTCTTTTCTCTATAATTAAATATTTCCACAAAAATCCCACCTCCTAATATTATGGAATTTTGGAAAATAATAAGGAGTGGAATCCAAGATTTAGATTTTCTTGAATTTATGAGATATTTTTGTATTTCAAGAATACATATCTTCCATAACATCTTATCAAGAAAATCATTCCTTCCTTATTTTCTTCTTGATTTTCGAAAAACTGCTTAATAAATAACCAAGTGAGAGTTTTCTTGAATTAATGAGATAATCTTGTATTCCAAGAATACTTATCTACATATCACAACAAAATTCAAAGAAAATCTTTCTCCCTCTTTTATTTATTGTTTTCGAAAATTTAGGAAAAATTAGGCAACAATATTTTATTTAATTTTAAACCCCTTTTCCAGTTTAAGATTATCTAGCCCATTAATTAATTCAAGCCACTGAAATAGCTTTTCATTAATTAACATCTTTTGTCCTTGGTCAAGGAACGGTTCAACATTATTATCCATACCGGAAACAAATTCCACTTGCAAGATTTGGTATGATAAATCTTATGAACCTCCCAAGGGGGCAAATCAAACGCAAGCGTACCAGACACGATTCTTCAGATTAAATCTTAGCAATCGATGTGACCGATAATATTGCCCAAGATATAAAGTATTGAATCTCATTGATTCTCTACCCGTCATAAGTCAAAGCAATAATTACTAACCACACACACGATCCTATTTAAGGGGCGAAGATTAAGAAATAACGAACCACCGAGGTCTAATTCTTCCGGTTGGTCTTTCAAGAATTTATCCTCCCCAGAAGGTCTGTCAAGATTGCATCGGTCATGCACTAGTGTAATCTTTTGGTCAAGACAAGTCGATCCCGAGCCTTACACTTCAACCTTTCACGATGGATTGTTCATTTCCATCTAGGTCGTGAACCGCATACTTTTTAGTTACAAGAGATTGTTAATTTAATCTTACGTGATCGGTATCACTAAATTAACTACAATGTAACACGTCTTGATTATTGAACAATTATGCAATAAATATATGTAACATTCAATGATATTTAAAGCATCAATTGATAAATAATTTATTTCAAAAATAAGACAGAAAATTTAGTTTGGTTATACAAAGTAAAAGCATACTTTCAAGATAACCCAACACGCCCCTTTGGCGATTCGATCCGTACAAGACCGCCGCGCCCGGCTTTGACTCGATCAAGGCTGGCGCTGCCTCCCTCGCCCCACGCCGTGTGCACTAGGGCGTCGGCGTAAGCGCGTGCCTCCCTTGGCACATTTCGCGCGATGCACGCCGCTTGCACCCGGTTCCGGATCTCATCTTTTAATTCTTCGTCTCCGCCTCCGTTTCCGATCCGGTTACAATTTATTTACAAAAAATAAATAAACCTAGATTTTGACTAGTCTATTACATTGAACGAATCAAACAAATCCTAATCTACTCGTGGATTTTCTCACGAGGCAAAACGAATTCGAACGAATCGAATTAAAACCACAATTTATATGCATGCATAAATATAAACATTCATCAAATACCATGACAATTGGATACCTGCAAAAAAGATCTAGCAATTCTACTATCCAATTTCAAATTTAATGAAAACGAATTAAATTACAATTTAAAATTCAGAGCCCGAAACCGAGGCTCTGATACCAGTTGTTGGAGAATTAATTGCCCGAATCTATTCGGGATGAATATTTAAATACAAATTTAATTCTAACAATTAATACTAGCATGAATTAATTCTATATTAATTCAAATAATAATTCAACAACCAATCATGCATATAAACAGTTCATATAAATCCTACGCATGCGGAATTACTACGGGTTTACGTGAACTAACCTCTAGGAGTGACAACCGTTTAGAATATGGATTCCGTTCACACAAACACACCAAAAAACCTTCTCAAGTATTCTCTTATCCTTGTTCAACAATCCGGTGGTAGGAACTCGCGAACAATTTAACAAAAAGGAAAAATAAAATTATATTGCACCACCTTTGTGGATTTCTAATTTTTCCAACACATGGAATTGCTCTTGGGGATGAAACATTCATCCCCTATTTATAGAGGGGGTGTTGGAAGAAAACTTTATGTGTGAATAAGATGGGAAAATCTTATTCTTGGTCTCCAAGAAATCTTGAATATATCCAATATATATTTTCTCCATATTTAAAATATTCCACAAAAATCTCACCTCCTCTTGTTATGGTATTTTCAAAAAAAATAAGGAGTAGAAATCCAAGATTTTGATCTTCTTGAATTTATGAGATATTCTTGTATTCCAAAAATACATATCTTCCATAATATCTTTTCAAGAAAATCAAGAAAATCTTTCCTTCCTTATTTTCTTCATTATTTTCAAAAATTTCAAGATAAATAACCAAGTGGGAGATTTCTTGAATTTAATGAGATAAACTTGTATTCCAAGAATACTTATTCTCATTCCATAACAAAATTCAAAGAAAATCTTTCTCCCTCTTTTATTTATTATTTTCGAAAAATAGGAAAATTAGGCAACAATAATTTATTTTATTTTAAACACCTTTTTCAGTTATTGGACTTTATCTTTGAGCTATTTGAGGGGCCTTTAGGAGAATTAAGATTAGACCTTCTAATGGACTTTGAATATCTAATATTGAGCCACAATATTATTCAAGCCCATAAATATTAATTAATCCCACTACATAATTAATATTGCACTATCCATCTTAACCCATATTACTGTTAATATGGCTCGATTGTTATTATTTCCGTGTTTAAGATTATCTAGCCCATTAATTAATTCAAGCCTTTGAAATAGCTTTCCATTAATTAATATCTTTTGTCCTTGGTCAAGGAACGGTTCAACATTATTATCCATACCGGAAACTAATTCCACTTGCAAGATTTGGTATGATAAATCTTATGAACCCCCCAAGGGGGCAAATCAAACAAGCGTACTCGCACATGATTCTTCGTATTAAATCTTAGCAATCACATGTGATCAGTAATATTGCCCAAGATATAAAGTATTGAATCTCATTGATTCTCTACTCGTCATAAGTAAAAGAAATAGTTACTAACCACACACGGTCCTATTTAAGGGACGAAGATTAAGAAATAACGAACCACTGAGGTCTAATTCTTCCTAATTCAGTGCTGAAGAATTTATCCTCCTGTAGGGCCTATTCAGTGCATCAGTCATGCACTAGTGTAATCTCTTGGCCAAGACAAGTCAATCTGAGCCTTACACTTCAACCTTTCACGATGGATTGTTCACCTCCATCTAGGCCGTGAACAGCGTACTTTTAGTTACAAGGGACTGTTAATTTAATCTTCTGTGATCTGGTATCACTAAATTAACTACAATGTAACACGTATTGTTTATTGAACAATTATGCAGTAAATATATGTAACATTCAATTATATTTAAAGCATCAGTGATAAATAATTTATTTCAGTAAATAAGACAGAAATTCAGTTTGGTTATACAAAGTAAAAGCATATTTTCCAGTATAACCCCAACAAGTTGGTCTCAATTAATATTTTCTCTTATGTGGGTACCGAGTTTTATAACAACCAATTTAATGTAATTTTACAATCTTTTATTCAACTAATAATTTAAGTCTAATGTTAATAGTGCTTGCAATTAATTTATAATAATTTGACTAATCAATTTAAATCTTAGATCATATAATAATCGTACAAATAAATATATAAATCGAGCTTTATCACAATCACCTAGTCATGTTATTTTACAATGCAACTAAAAAGTGTTTATTTAATAATTTAAGTATAATGTCAATAGTATGCAATTAATTTATGGTAACTGGACTAATCATGATCTTTTTTTTTAAAGACAATCAATTACAATAGTTTCTTAACATAATCAAATACAATAATTTTGTTACCACCGGGCACATGGTAACATCATTTCATCTCGCTGTAGACCGGAACCGCAATCACCACAAGAGGGGGACCACCCGAAACCGCAACTCGGAACCGGAACCGCAACCCAACAACAGGGGGACCACCACTCCACAAGAGGGGGACCACCACAAGAGGGAATAATATTCCCTCTCCGTGTCTTGAACCTGGGACCTCATGATCTCATATCATATAATTAAGTATATAAATTATACATTTTCATATATATAATACTCTCTTCGTCTCTTTTTTTTTATTGCTCAAATTTCAAAGATAAAAACTTGTGCGACCTCGAGTTCACTGTGAACTCTATTTTTTTAATATCACAGTTATGTACAAAAATTATCACTGTTATGCATAAAAATTATAACTGATATGCATAAAAATTATCACAGTTATGCATACAAATTATCACTGTTATATACAAAAAACTATCATTATTTGAAAAGTAAAGCATATCTTGAATAATTTTTGTACACAACAATGATAGTTACTGTGCATAATAATGATAAAGTTCATGTATAGACATGATTCACAGAAATGTTACTCAAATTCAAAAAGGTCTGTCTTTTGTCATATACACAACATATCGATAAAGTAACTGTAGAGTTTCAATATATCACCCAACAAATATCACTAAATTATATCTCATATCCTAATAATTACATACAAAATTAACTTTTTTTTGTCTCATTATCTAAAAGTGACTAAAATACCCTTATAAAAAGTTTATTTTATTCCCTTCAAATGTTAATAAACAACTTTCTCATTAAACCCCATGTTAAAGTCAATCTAATTAAAAAAGACCGAGGGAGTAATTGATTTTTTTAAAATATGTATCCATATTAAATACAAAGTTATATTATTTGTATTATTAATTATTTATAAAAAAATTAATTTTCATGATAAATTTGTAATAATATTTTATTGTATAACATTTTATTATTAGATAGGTATACATAGATCTAGTTTTCGGTCAGTCCATACAGTGCTTTGCTCTGCTTGAAGTGGACCCCCTTCTAGTCGATGGTGGGTTCTGATTATCTCGTATTATATGGTCCTTGGGTCGATTACTGAGGTATCAGAAAGAATAAATAGATCTAGTTCAAAAATAATATTAATAATTTAGAAATGACTCAAAATATAATTATTTTAATCATCCATACACAACTCTTAAAATTTCATGACAAATTTGTAATAATATTTTTTGTTGCAAATTTTTATTTCTATTTTTTTGTATAATATTTTGTTATTAGTTAGGTATAAATTGACCTAGTTTAAATTTTAAAAAAAAAATAGAAAATACTCAAAAAAAATTTGCTGCAAATTTTTATTTTTAATTTTTGTATAATATTTTGTTATTAGTTAGGTATAAATTGACCAAGTTAAAAAAAAATAGAAATACTAAAAAATAATTAAAATATATGTGTTGTTGAAATGGAGAATTGAACCTTGAACCTCTCACAAGCAAAGAAGACAAAACAAATTTAGCTATACCATTTGAGCTAAATCCCATTAGATAATATTTTTAAAATTTCATGAGAAAATTTGTAACAATTGTTTTGATCAAATTTTGGCCCAACATTTTGTTACTCCCTCCGTCCCGCAATGACTTGAACACTAGAATTGGACCGCAAACCAAGGAAAGTGGGTTAAAGTGGGTTTGAGTGAAATAAAATAAGGGTGTTGTGAGTGTATTAATATTATATTTGTTTCCATTTTGGGAGTGTTCAAGTAATGTTGGGACGTCCAAATAAGACAAGTGTTCAAGTAATGTTGGGACAGAGGGAGTATTAGATATCTATAGATTTAATTATATAAGATCACTACGTAGTAATTCAAAATTAAAACACAAATTGAATCTAACACAATTATTTGAAGCCCAAAGAAGCGGCCTATTTCGTGTAGGCAGATGAGCTGATGGCTTTAAGTTTTTTGAAGAGATGCAAGCTCAGAAATTGTCTCTAAATATAATGACTTGCAATATACTGTTAGAAGGGTTGTGCAGAGCTGGGTTTATTCCTGAAGCATTTTCATTTATGCGTATGATGGAAGATAATGGCGTTGGTCGTAGCATTGTATCATACAATATCGTTATTGAAGGATTGTGCAAGGATAATAAACTTGACAGCGCAATACATCTCTTCAACGAACTACCTTCCAAAGGTTTGCATCCCAATGTTGTTACATTTACCATCCTCATTGGTGCACTTTGTCAATAAGGAGAAGTGAAGGAGGCTAAGGAATTGGTTATGAGAATGGAAACAAGTGGCTGCTTACCTGATAGTGTGACCTACAACGTTTTTGTACAGGGTTTCCTAAAAAGGAACGAGCCTCATGATGCAATTTCATTGTTGGAAGAAATGATTAGGAGGGGATTCTCACCGGATGCAACTACTTTTTCAATGCTACTCGATCATCTACAAGCTGAAGGTGAAGATGGTATTCTTTTCAATAAGGTTAAGAAGCTTGTGCCGAAGGATTTATAGCCTAAGATCAATTCGATTTCTTTTCATTTTGGTGGCTTGCCTATTGTATGTTGGTATCAGTTTAATCTCTTCGAATTTAATCTATACCCTTTCTTCCTGGAAATTACCATCAGGAAACCAAAAACCACTCCAGAAACAAAATTTTCAAAACTCCAAAAATTCCCAAATTCAAACTCCAAATAAAGTTTTCGAAAACTATCTTCCACTGACTTTTGCGGAAGACTGATGAAGCTCTTTTTCTTGAGCCAAGGCTAAGAAAGATGAGGGCGATTTTTTGTGAGCAAGGCTGGGAAAGCAGAATTTCTTTCCGGGAAACAACCCCAGGGTTATTTCAATGTCCCTCCATCTCGTTTTTTTAAGTTTGACCTGCTTGTTGGTGAGATGTTGTTGTACAGCATGGCTTTTGTTAATACATTGCATGGTTTGTGTTATTTGCTTAGAACTTTTCATAACATTTTTTTTAGTTTGGTCAGTAAGTGGTCTTAGGGAATGGATGCAGTTTTCTGCTGGAGTTTCTGTTTACCTCCAAGCACTATGTTTTTTTCCCTTATTTATTCTTGGAGTTTTTGTTTCTTAATTTCGTACAGTTGATTAATGTTATTTGACTTGCAACCAGTGGGGTCTGTTGGCAGAGGTTGTGGTTCTGTATGGGATGTATATGTATCTTGACTCTTTGAGTTTGTGTTATTTTGTTATTTCACAACAGAGTGAAGGGGGGAAATCAAAACCTACAAAAAAAGTTAAATAATTGACTAAGTAGAGAAGGGGAAAAAATAGAAAAAAAAAGAGAAATTAATAATTTTCATGTAATGAATACTTCTTTAATAAGATATTTGACGTTTTGCATTTGTAATATTCATTTCTCTGTATGGAGATAGTTTTCTTGTTTACCTGGTTTAGTGTGCAGTATAAGTCGGTTGAAAAATGCAAGGTTGACTTGTTCGCCTGTTCTGAAAGTCGCAACATGTTATTTGATTTCTTATACTGTTTCTGCATAGTGAATTAGTGATAGAGATTTCTCAATGTGTAATGACTAGTGCCTTCAGAAGATGATATCAAGTATTGAAGCTTCTACTAATTCTTTAGTCATGATGTGGATCTAATTTCAGTAACATTTTCCTTGTTCATCCCCTAATTTCTTCCATGAAGTATAACTTTGTATTTTTTTTTCTTATACCTTAAGTAGAATGCTGAATATGTGGACCATTATTGGTTGAAAATTCAGATCATTATACGAAATACATGATATATTGCCATTTGCCAGTTTGCTGCTAAGCTTATATAGATTTTTTTTTTACGGATACTAAGCTTATATAGATGATATAGAGAAATAGTTGCAAGAGATGGAAACTTCGACAGTGGAGATGGTTTAGGATTGAAATGTGCTCTAGATGGCGGCAACTTGGGCGATGGAGGCAGCTTTGGTTGTAGAGATGGTTTAGTATTGAAAGTGCACTAGATGTGGCAACTTCGGCGTTGAAATTAATCTATTGATTTGATTTCAATTTTGTTGTTCACTGTTTTTAGAGGGCTTGATGACGGTCGTCACCGTGGAGAAAGAATTGGTCTCTCAGTATAAGACTTCATGTTTGAAGACCTTTTGAAGCGAAAAGATATTACAAGGTTTGTTTATTTTTGTTTTTAGGTTGTTTTTTAATCGGATTCCATCAACTTCTTGTAATAGTCGAAGTATAATTTCTTGATATATATACATTTGTGATTAAATGTCAATGAATCACGTAATCATCTACTTTGTAATCATCTATACAAAACCACACTATGCCAAAAACTGGATACGACAACGGGTAATCCCCGTTGTCGTAGCTATTTTCCCCCGTTGTGGGTAAAAAAGAAGTGTTGTTGTAGGTCCCGGACATTTGACAACGGGTAATCCCCGTTGTCGTAGGTGTTTATTACAACGGATTTTACCCGTTGTGTTAACTCATATTTACCCGTTGTCATAGGTATTTATTACAACGATTTTTAATCATTGTGTTAACTCATAGTAACCCGTTGTCATAAATATTTACGACAACGGTAGAAAACCGTTGTTAAATGCTTATTTGTCCCGTTGTTAAAAATGACTATGACAACGGTTTTTCTCCGTTATTAATACTATTTTTGGACATGTTTTATGTTTTCTATTGTTTCAAAATATAAATATAATACACATTTTTTGTTGAATGAAGTAAATACTAAGAACCAATAGACTTCGTAAAATTAAGTAATCAATTCATATATTGTTCAAAATAAGTAATAAAAATATACATCCAACTTCAAGATAAGAACTTGTTCAAAATCACAAAAACAAACTGTTTTTAGCTTTCATCTTCCGACACCTCTACTAATCAACAATGTAATTTGATAGTCATTCGGTCCACTGCTTCCATACTTCATCAATTTCTTTTTCGGAGTAGTTCTTTTTTGAGAACTGTGAAAGTATAAACAAAAAAACTGAAATAAGTAATTTGGAATAATAAAATCACATATACACCAAACCAAATATTACATCAACTAGAAACATCAAACCCGTAAACAAGAAAGTATGATAAAATCCTAGTCACTAAACATAAACTCCAACAGAGTTTAGTACCTTTCACAAATCAATAAATCGTTGATAGAGATTTTAAGAACTCAATATTATAAGCCTATATACAGGCACCTGCCTGATGGCATTTATACAAATTGTGTATGTTGGTAACAAATGAACATACTCAGCAAGTAACAACTGGACTTTTATACAAAATCATAAAAGGGTTATTTAAGTGCATCTTGGTGTTGATGGAATTATCATGCATTTTATATCCAAAGTGGGTTAGATGTTGTTGTACCTGCAGTAAATAAACTGGTTGAAATCAAGGGTCACATTGCCTTGCTTGCTTATGTCGAATGAATTAAACGTGTTCCTGAAATGATATGAAATTTTGCACAGAATTAAAGAACTAAATATAACATAAAACAAAATTAAAATGGTTTTGCATAGATTTTAAAGTATATAAATAGAGATAAACTTCAGCTATTTTGAAGGGATAAACCTAGTACTAGACATTAAAAGGAATTCAGGCAAACACATAAATACATGTAAAATTGCACATATAAGAAAGCTCTTTCAAATACGAATCCATATATACCAATTTCAAGTCAGAAAATATGAGAATTAAGCAGATGAAAATCCTTTATTCCAGCAGCTTTGAATCAGGTTCGATTTATGCTTCAAGCTGCTCCTAATCAGATTCACTTTATGCTTCCAGCTGCTGCTTTGAATCAGTTTAGGTTTCTTAGTTTTTTGCACAAAAAAAGAGAGAGAATGGTGAGAGCTAATTTAAGTTGTTCTTCAGTTGGAGATAGCTGGTCATTACATAGTTCAAAGTCTCATCACACATTCACAAAAGGAGTGATAACCAGCAACATAAAGCAGATCCAGAACCTTCAATAATGAAAATTCCAAAGAAATCAAAATTTTAGAAAACTGAGAAGCACATCAAATTTGAAAACAATTCAATTCAAAAAATAAAGACACATCAAAAGCTAAAAAAACAAAGCTGCAAGTGATAAGTGGTATGGAAATATTAATTATCTTAATTTAGAATATTGACATCACATATACATGCACCAAACTGAAATAAGTAATTTAGAATAATGTATCAAATCAAATTACAAGGAACGAATCTGTAACAAGACTATATCATCTTGAGGTGATAAATAATAATCTTCTCGAACATCTAGATCTTTCAGTCAGCATGCCTCCTTGAAGTTGTTTGGTTATCACGCCTTTTTGTGAAGGTGTATATGATAAAATCAAAGAATATTATGATTGCACGCAAAGCAGGATAGAAGGTGCAGACCAAAAAGTAACATAAAGCTTAAATAAATCAGAATCCAAAAACAAAGTAAAATAATTGATTATATATTCTTCTTCTAATGGTGCATCACTTGGTAAAAACATTAAACACACCTCTTACTTCTCTCAAGACAAAGAATTGAAGAAAATAAAGAAGTAAGATTAAGGTTGTTCTGTTTTAAATTGAGGAAGCTACAAAAGTTGAGTAGGATATAATTTGTCCAAAGTTATGAAATAATGAAAAAATTGCTTTCATATAAGAGTTCTACAATGTAAGTTCATGTCAGTTCAAGGACAAAACAGAGGGCAAGTTAAAACAACAGAATGAGCACAACTATCCAAATAATAAGACTATTAAATTACAATAGTTGGTACCAGGATTTGAAGAAAACTAATTTATCGTTATGCCGCTTTACCAATTATTGCTTTTTCTTTGAGCTGGAGATATCAGACTTCATTTTGGATCCAAATGAAAGGACTTTTAGGATTAGATTATCAATCTCTTCCTCTTTTTTCTCATAAACAACAAAAGAAATAAAGGTGATGGGTAGTCCTGCAAAGTCCAAAGAGAATAGCTCAATAACTTGACATTTCCCAATAATAATAATAACAATAATAATAATCAAAACAATCCTTAGCATCAGAATATTTGAGCTCTGCACTCAATAAACATGGTTGTACAAACATGAACTGTAGTGTTTAGATACCAAAAAAAGACTACCTCACATCACTTTGCTTATCCCTTATGTACTAATATCAAAAGGGCATGTACAATAAAATCAAGCTAATTAATGACATGATCATCAATAAACTTAAACCTTCTTTTCAACTAATATTTTGGAGGTATGCTAACTTATATCATTATTATCAATATGAGCAGAATCCAATTTCATTAACTCATCAAATTTTATGTGATCTGAGTACAGCTGCAAATATTGCTTTGTGACAATGCTGATAAGCATTTTTGAAAAGTAAATCCCATAAGTAGCCTGTTTTCATTCATTTCAATTATTTTTTCAACTTCAAACAGTTCAGATATTTCCCTTTTAAGTTTTATATTTCATTCATTTTATGAGACGAGATTCATTACTATTATCTTGAGACTTAATAATGTGAGCGTTCGTTTGACAAAACCAAAAGAGATGCGCATTGGGCGATGTCTTCACCCTAAAATAATATAATCTGTGTGGATACTTAGAGTAATGCAAGATAGATAAAAGCAAGATTAGTATAACAACATAATTTATGATTAAACTAGCACAGTGTTCATCCCACTCTGTGGAGCTAAATGAATCATGTGGCATCTCCTTCAATATAAACTCATACCAACTAGTTCAAAATTGTTGTGTTGGGATATCAGTAATTAATATTTTGATTCAGTACTCCAAGCTCAAAATCACAAGGCAAAACATGGAATAACAAGGCAAAATCATTGGCATATAAACAAATAGTTGAGCTATTTAAAATCTTAAATAACTCCTTGATGATGCTTGATTAAAGTCATTTCTCCTATATGGAGTAAAAACTGCCATAAATAAGAAAATTCTGGAATTTAGACAACACTTCTACAGTGCAGGCACCTACTCATATGGAAAAACAAGTCCACACCTAACTGTATACAAGCAAATGCAGCCCTAACAACGAAAGTACTCCCCAAAGAAACATCCTTACAGCAATGCGAAAAAGGAAAAGCATTCTACATTAAGCTTTTTCTAAATTCTTTCATAATGACAACCAAACGTTTAAACCGAATTACACATATATTTAAAGCAATCTGTAAACAGATCAGCCCTAACTCTGACCAGGAAATTAAATGGAAAACAGACCCAAAATAATAACAGTCCGATGAACAAAAAATATGGCATATCAGTTTAATTTAAATCCTAAAACAAAAAAAGCTGAAAGTAGGGCTTTAAACAAATTAGGGTTGAAATTTGGTCTCACCTGATGACGCGGCAGTGAACGACGAACAGCGGTAGCAAACGGCGAGATGCGAACAGTGGCAGCGCTATGAGCAGCTAATGATGCCTTCGAACGGCGAGTAGTGAACGGCGCCTTCGAACGACGAGCGAAACAGGGACTACGTGTGCGGAATGGAGAACGCAGGCGGCGCACGGCGGTTTGAGAAAGCAGCAGGCGGGGGGGGCGGACGAGATTTGTAGGTGGAGAAGAAGAATCGTGCAGTTGCCCCAGCTAAACGGCGGATGCGTTTTGGTATTAGAGGAAATGGGGTGAATTTTTTTATGCCTTTTATACCCTTAGTAATTAATTAAAAAAAAAGAGATACAACAACGGTGGATAAAACCCGTTGTCTTTGGACGCATTACCCTGCTTTTCTCATATTTTTTACAACGGGTATACCTACAACAACGGATTTTAATCCTACAACAACGGGCAGAGTCAATACCCGTTGTATTTTTCCCGTTGTCGTATCCAGTTTTTGGCATAGTGTATTTTCTGCTTTTTATATCAATTTGTAGGATGTGGAGTATGTCCATGTAGTTCGTCAAAACAACGCCCAATAGGTATTTTGACGCAAAACTTTGTGTTTAATCTATGTAATTGTGAAAATGCTTCAGTGAGTTTGATATGTATGTTAGACAAAAATTCATATGAGACGGTTTCATGCATGAGACGAGATACAACTTAGCACAAATTAAAAGTCACTTTAAGGAGGGGTATGATAGATAAGTCTCTCATCTACCCTCCTTAAAAGTCACTTTATCATTTCAATTACTAATACAAAACTCGCTCGCAAAAATGCGTTGAAAAGTCAAAGTAGCATAAGATTGGTGGACGGAAGAAGTATATTAATTGGTACTCCTTTCTTCAATTGTTAAGTTTTTTTTTTTTTTTTTACCTAAAGGATTAAGGGATATATTATAAAATGCGACGTAAAAGTGAACAAATGCATAATTAAAGATAAAAAAATTACTTTGTGTAAAGACAATTGTTGCAATATCAATGAACAATTGAGAAAAGAATTAAAGATGATGGAAAATTTACTTTCCAATAAAGAAATTATGAAGCTTTATTAAAGAAGTTAGTTTTGATAAAATAAGAAGTTTAACAAGGGACAAATGGAGTATTAGATTTTTCCCAAATACTATTAATCCTCAATTTCATTTTCAATTGTAATTGACTTGAGTGATTGTTAACTTGTTATAAATTGAAAATTTTATGTAGTTTATATTTGTATTTATTTTGTGCCCCCGTTATCAAAATTTTCTAAATCCATACCTGCATGAAAGCGTGTCTCCTATTTTATATGTGCAGCCAAAAATATTAAGTATGCATGTGTTATAGTGAGATCAATGAAAATGTAGATAAATTTTATAAAGGAGTCAAATGTAGAAGAATAAAATAGAAAATGTGGAAAAATAAGTAGGACAAATTTGTTCTCTTAATGTGATTTGATCTTAAGAGTTGAAAAGATGTGGACACTCATATTACTATTTATACAACAATTTATATATACAATGTAATATTATGGCTAGTGGAGAATGGAATCAAACGAAAAAATGATAATCAAGAAGCAAAAACCTGTGCAAGAATCAAACATGAAATCAAAAAAATGGTGGAGGCCCTAGAGGAAGAGGCCTGGTGCGATTCAAGATGTGCGTTCACCACGCACGCAAACCCTAACCGCTTACTCATTACACTTTACAAGTATTACTTGGAGGCAATAACACCCTACTACAATTGAAAATGAGAAATAACAATCAACTACAAACAACTATTTCGAAGCATGTGCAAAACCCAATTTACCCCTCTTTCCACCTATTAAAATTAAATAAATTAAATACAATTTTGATTAGAAAAAAACAACTTTGATTGGACTGCACTGCAACAAAACTGTAGTGTCAGGCGGTACGTCATATTTGCAGATTTTTTTTTGGTTGATTTGTTTAATTTGTCAATATTTTTTTCCTTATTCTTCATTTAAGAATTATTTTATTTTGTGTTAATCTCAAGTTCCATATATTTTTTTGTTATGATTTTTTCTCATTTAATATATTATCTCTATTTTAATTGAAGAAAAAATGCTTCTTATTATTTTAATAATTAATAAAATAATTTTATTAGAATTTTATTATTTGTTGACTAGATCTCTGAAAAATAATTTGATTACATAATTACGGTATACATTTATATTTTTTGAACATTTTAGTTTTTTTTTAAAATATAATAATTTCTTCTTTTTAATAATATCAAAATAAAAAATGCATATACTTATAAAAATGCATTGTTTAGTAAAAAAAATTATCCATTAAAAATATATTGCATATACTTAAAAACGTTGCATATATTAAAAATAAATTGTATATATTAAAAAACATTGCATATACTAAAACGCATTGCATACATATAGTACCAAAAAATATTTGAAGAAAATTTGCACAATACTAATGCATACCAAAATATTCAATTACCAGAAAAAAAAAACACCCAATAAATAAATGTAACAAACATTGCATACGCATAGTACCAAAATATTTGAAGAAAAATTTGCACAATACCAATGCATACCAAAATATTCAATTACCAGAAGAAAACAAATATCCATTTTGGAAATCTCTTTATAGATCTGTAGAAATTTGGAAATCCCACAACAAACACCCAATCTGCAAATTTATTAAGGGAGGTAACATATTTAAAAGTTGCTCCCTTGCTAGAGTTCTTCCACCCCTTTATAGATCTGTAGAAATCTGGAAATCCCACAACAAAACCCCCCACACCACCATCCCTCATCTCCCCCTGCCACCCTCCCCTAATCAGATCCACTCCCGCCGCCGCCGCCCCATCAGATCCACCCCCTCGGCATCGTCTCCCCACCCCCCATCAGATTTGGTGTGTTTAGATAATAGAAGCCGATTATTCCAAAATACCCCACCACCACCTCTGTCCAAACACCACCTCCACCTCTGTCCAAACACCACTGCCTCGACCTCCGTTAAACCCAACCACCATCACCGTTAAACCCCCCCAACACCGTCGTTAACCCTCAGATCAGTCGCCGCCATCACCATCTTCATCCCTCCGCCTTCCACAAACCCTAGGTCTATTTCGCCACTGCTATCATCATCTCCGGGATATGCCGGACATTATCGGCGGATGGGTCTTCCCTGAAAAAATCTAACCACCATTGTTTGTAGAGATAGAGAGGAGAGGAGTAGAGATATAGAGAGATAAGGGGGATTGGAGAGAGAGAGATAAAGAGTAGAGAGATAGAGAGTGACAGTTTGAGTTATTGTAAAGAGAAAATAGACCTGAGGGATTGGAGAGAGAGTGTGACAATTATTAATAAAACATAAATAATTCAAAAAATTCCAATAAGGTTAAAATAGGTAGTTAACTACATGAAATTTGTATCTAGTTGCCATTTGAAAAGTGTTTTGTACCTGTTAGCTAGTGGGTGTTTTTTTTTTGTATCCCCTAGCAATTACCCCTATTACTTGGTTCTCATTGGTGATTTTTACTTCCAAAGTATTACTTGGTCAGTATTAATGATTTTCACTTAAAAGTGTTACTTGTTTTCACTTCACAAATATTTTTTGGTTGATATTATAGGTTTTCACTGTCAGTGATACCTGTTTACACTTCACAAGTATTACTTAATTAATATTATTGGATTTTATTACATTGTGTTACTTGTTTTCGCTTCACAAGTATTACTTGGTCACTGTTACTGATTTTCACTGAACATTGTTACTCTTTTAAACTTTACAAGTACTATTTGGTTAGTATTAACAATTTTCACTGAACATTATTACTCGTTTTCACTTCACAAGTATTATTTGGTCAGATTAGTGATTTCTGTTAATTGTTCTCACTTCACAAGTATTACTTGGTCAGTGGTAGTGATTTTTCTTGAAAATTGTTACTTGTTTTCATTTCACAAGTATTACTTGGTCGATATTAGTGATTTTTTCCTTAAAAGTGTTACTCATTTTTATTTCACAAGTAATATTAATGGTTTCTACTGAACAATGTTACATTTTTACACTTCACATGTATTACTTAGTTCGTATTAGTTATTTTCACCAAACACTAAACAATGTTACTCACTTGACATGTATTACTTAGTACTGATTAGTGATTTTTTCACTGAATAATATTACTTCTTTTCACTTCACAAGTATTACTTAGACAGTATTAGTTGTTTTCACTAAACAATATTAATTGTTTTTACTTCACAAGTATTATTTGGTCAGCATTAGTGGTTTTCATTGAATAATGCTACTATTTTACACTTCACAAATATTACTTGGTCAGTTTAGTGATTTTTATTTAACAGTGTTTCACTTCACAAGTATTAGTAAGTGAGTATTAAAGGTTTCACTAACAATATTACCGGTTTTACTGCACAAGTACTACTTGGTTATATTAGTGATTTTTAGTGAACAGTGATGCTCTTCTACACTTCACCAGTATTAATTGGTTAGTATTATTGATTTTTACTGGATAGTGCTACTAGCTTTCACTTCACATGTATTACTTGGTCATTATTAGTGACTTTTACTAAACATTGTTACTCGTTTACACTTCACAAGTATTACCTGGTTATTACTGGTGATTGTCACTGAACATTGTTATTCATTTTCACTTCACAAGTATTACTTCGTTAGTTTTAGTGTTATTCTCTTAATAGTGTTACTCACGAGTATTACTATGTCATTAATAGTGGTTTTCACTTAACTATATAACTCGTTTTCACTTTTTAAGTATTACTTGGTTAAAATTAATGGTTTTCACTGAATATGCAGTGTTACTCTTTTACACTTGACTAGTATTACTTGATAGTATTAGGGATTCTCACTGAATAGTGTTATCTTTTTACACTTCATTATATCTGCATGTCTTGCAAATCTCCTAATTTTTCACGAGAAATTAAAAAATGAATCATATTTTAATTAATTTGGAGTTAATTCAAATTATTTCGTTAGATATAATTGTGGTGAGAGAAATTATGAAAGAGTATGTCTTCGGTGAAATTTGTTCGTAGAATGAAATTTATAACATTACACTGATAAACTAATACCATAACACTTATCAACTGATACAAGTATATTTATTATCTTATATCATAACATTAAATTCTATAGTTATTAGTTTATAAAAGTAATGTTATCAGTTTATAAATGTAAAAGTATTAATTAATCCCTCTATATACTAATAGGGAGTTTTTTTTTCATGATGTGTCAACTCCATGTTAATTTAACATATGTGTCATTCAATGAAAAATTTGAGTACACATGTCATTTTTCTATTTGGTTATTTTTATAAAAGAATCCTATGTGTCATGAAGCTTAAAGTTTTTGTGTATAATTAATTTTTAATTATTTAGGTATTTAAAATATGAGCGAATGTTATAAAATGTGTAATTCATATTTATTACTTTATGTTTTATTTAACTATATAATATTATTCATTTATTTTTCTTTCTGTAATTTTTGTTTGACTTAATCTAAGATAAATAAAATATTCATTCTAAATGTATTTTATCTTAGTGTGAATTATATTCAATTATGAATTTCTTAATATATAATTTTATTTTATAGTTGTTCTTATGTATATCTTAACATATTTTATGTGGCAAAAGTATTTTATATTATAATTCATTCACTTTTAATTTTTTTTATTATTACATATTATTTAATTAATTTATTAGTCCTTTCTTAGTCGATTTATTTTGTTTTGATTTGTAGGTTTCAATTTCATATTAAAATGGATATATAATATTTGACACAATAATTTTATTACAAGGTTTAAGAAAATTTACTAATATGCACCTTAAATAATTATTAATTCATATTTAGTGTATTTATGCACATATTTATATTTTTAATTATTAAATATAATATTTATTGAAAAATATTTTAATTTTTAATTAGAAACCGCATAACACGCGGACACTAACCTAGTTTTATAATATAAACGAGTTTAAATGGAGAATTAGTGATTATGAAGACGTTATTAATAGCCCACTCCATTAACCACATAATTAATTCATCCACTTGATTTATTTTGATTATTTATTTTTATTCTCACATTTCATGTCGATTTAATACATTTGATTGTTTTGTTTTTCACTTGCCACCAAAAAATTCTAAATTCCCTCCCCATATATGTTTATTGTCTACATACAAATACAAAAGTTTTCAAATCCTTAATTCCAAATTACTAAACATCTTTTTGATATTTAAAAGTATGTAGACAATGAACATAATTAAAATTTTGAAAATTTAAAAGTATCCAATAGAATTTATAAATAATTCATTTAGCAATTTTAGTCAAATTTCCAAGTAGCTAGAAATATCAAATTTTAATTGAAAAAATCTAATGTGAAAAAATGAAATCAAATAAATTTTAAACACTAAATTTTACGATAACTCCATAATGTAATAACAAAATCAATTAAATAAAAATATTATCCAACATAAAAATAAGACAAAAACTCATATGAAACGGTCTCATGCATGAGACGCGCTATAACTTAGCACAAATCACACCCACCCTCTCAAAGTATTAAAGCGTCAATGTGCAACTTATACCTCGTTTCACCGTAAGACCGTTTCATACAAGAGCACCTCTAAATATAATATAATTGTTTTTAAACTATAAAAAGATATATAATTAAAAGACTTAAGTCCACAAATATTTTTTTTGTAACTCCATAATATGATAACTCAATTTAAAATATAAAATATTATAAAAGAAATAATTTAAGATAAGATAGAATATATATATGTATATATTCTTTTTGTTAAGTATAGAGATTTTTGGTTTTAAAAAAATGAAATTAAAATTAAATAAAAACATGCTTCCTTATTAATAGCAAGGTAGAACACTTGCTAAAGATAATACTCAAATACAAAATATATATTTATTAGAATACCGTTCGGTGGAATTAAACCTCAAGGAAGAGACCTTGGCAAGGAAGAGACCTTGCTAAAGATGATGCTCAATACCAAGAAAAAACTCTTGCCAAAAAAAAAGCAAAGGAAAGAGAAATATGATCCTCAATAGTAGGGAAAAACTCTTGCTATATTATTTTATTTAGAATTTTCTCTTGAACCCAAACTCAATAGCAAGGAAGAGCCCTTGCTATTTTATTGTAATAAAAATAGAAATTTTCACAACAGTTTATCATTGCTATTGATATATTATTTAATTTTTTTTTTTTTTTAAAGTGAGGCGCATTTTTTTTGCTTTGACCGTAATGTGTTTGGCCAATTGGGACATGCCACATCATTTTTTTAGCAATGGAAGATAGCCCTTGCCTTTATATTCTTGCTAATATTGCTCTTTTTTTTTGTAGTGAGACCTTGCCGGACCTCACGGCGGTGCCCCTGCCCGTCGCCGGCCATGTCCATATCACCAGACGACCTCGCTTCCATCAGTGCAGAGGGTTGTTTGGCAAGATCGCAAATCCTGAGTTCATCGCGGCACTGCTGTCTTCGGATCGCAACCCGCGTCGCCTCCGACCTTGAACGCAATGAACCAGTCCGCTTCTGATGATTTCAGCGCACAGCCTGCACGAGTTCCATCGTTGGAGATGCCTACTTCGTGCGGGGTTCAGACTTTGACGTCTCTCATAGCGACGGCACACGCGTCGCCATTTTCTGCAGCGCCGAATCCTAGCGCGATGGTTACGCTGCCTTACACGTCGCCTGATGATGTTTCTAGGCCTTCTTTGAATGATGCGACTTTTCCAGATTTGTTGGAGGTTTACTCTGCTGCTACGAAGCCATCTTCATCGTTTCCAGATTTCTTGGAGGCAAACCCTAGGGTTAGGGTTGCTGCTGATCGGATCGCGCCTGGTGCGCCGGGTTTGAGGCAGACCTACTGCCTCAGGGGCTATGGCTGATACACATGCAGCGCAGCCCAGGTTCGTTGATGCTTTGCTTGATACGACAGATACGGATGCGGACTTGATTAAACCCGTTAAAAATGTACTTTTTATTCTGTTTCGATCGATGGAAATCTCTATAATTCTGCTGTTTTGGAGCTGGGTGATACGTTGATTGGTAGAATGGTTTACAAGAAAGGGGAAACGCCATTGTCCCAACTTGCATTGGAGAGAAAATTGGATGGTATTTGGGACACTCGTGGACCTTTCAAATTAATTCCACTTGGGAGGGGTTATTTTGATGTTAAATTCAGGAACTTGGAGAATCGGGACAAGATTTTCAAGCGTCGTTCCTGGAATGTGAACCCGGGGATTATCCAACTTCAGCGCTGGACTCCGAATATTATATAAGTTTACAACATCGATTATCCAGATTTGGGTGCGTTTTTGTGAGCTTCCGATGGAGTATTGGCAACCCAAGGTCTTATGGGCAATGGCTTCTATCTTGGGGACCCCTATCAGGATTGATGACCGTACTCTGACGAGGTCGATGGGTCATTATGCTCGGGTGTTAGTGGAAATCGATTTGTCTCAGGATCGGGAGGAACGTATTCTGGTTGAAAAATCGGGACATTGTTTTTTTGCTGTGGTTCGATTTAAAAGCCTACCTAAGTTTTGCAAGTCTTGTGGAACTGTGGGACATATGGTTGATGCATGCAGAAAGAACATGAAACGGGCTCCTGTTCAGACGAAGACGAAGTGGGTTGAAAAGAAGAAGGAGTTGTTGGGGTTATACTGAAAAGTATGCTTTTACTTTGTATAACCAAA
The DNA here is from genome assembly GCA_037126765.1 of Stenogyne calaminthoides. Classification (NCBI taxonomy): domain Eukaryota; kingdom Viridiplantae; phylum Streptophyta; class Magnoliopsida; order Lamiales; family Lamiaceae; genus Stenogyne; species Stenogyne calaminthoides. The sequence goes on along the minus strand of JBBCBC010000004.1, from coordinate 12,567,956 downwards.
CTGAATTTCTGTCTTATTTGTAGAAATAAATTATTTATCACTGATGTTTTAAATATGATTGAATGTTACATATATTTACTGCATACCTGCTCAATAAATAGTACGTGTTACATTGTAGTTAATTTAGTGATACCAGATCACTGAAGATTAAATTAACAGTCCCTTGTAACCAAAGTACAGAATTCACAACTCAGATGGAAATTAACAATCCATCGTGAAAGGTTGAAGTGTAAGGCTCAGATTGACTTGTCTTGACCAAGAGATTGCACTAGTGCATTATGATGCGCTGAATAGGACCTACAGGAGGATAAATTCTTCAGTGTGACCAATAATATTGCCCAAGATAAAAAGTATTGAATCTCTCTCTGATTCGCTACCCATGATAAGTCAAAGCAATAGTTACCAATCCCACGTGATCCTATTTAAGGGACGAAGGTTAAGAAACAACGAACCATCGAGGTCTAATTCTTCCTTGTTGGTTTCAAGAATTTATCCTCTTGTAGGTCCTATTCAACAAGATCGGTCATGCACTAGTGTAATCTCTTGGTCAAGACAAACCAATCGAGCCTTACACCTCAACCTTTTCGCGATGGTTGTTCATTTCCATCTAGGTCGTGAATGGCGACTTATAGTTACAAGGGATCGTTAATTTAATCTTCGTGATCGGGTATCACTAAATTAACTACTGATGTAACACGCATTTAATTATTGAACAGTTATGCAAATAAATATATACAACATTCAATCATATTTAAAGCATCGATGATAAACAATTTATTTCAATAAATAAGTCGGAAATTGGTTTCGATTATACAAAGTAAAAACATACTTTTCAAAAGATAATCCCAACAATCTCCCACTTATACTCAAAGTCCGCTTTTAAGTATACTACAACACGTCTCGAGTAGTCCGTGACATCTAATGTCACCTACACGAACCTAATAATTTCTCCCACTTATACTCAAAGCAGTTGGCAAACGGTCTTGACACCCATTCCACTCACATGTCTCTCGAATGTATTCAGAGGGGACGCTTTGTGAATGAATACGCCAGTCTGTCCTCGACGCTATCTTTGCCACATCTATATCTCTCTCTTAACGATTTCTCGTATAAGATGTTTTTCCTTTAATGTGTTTGTTTGACTCGTGGACTCTTGGTTCTCTTGAATTTGCAACTGCCCTTAGCAGATATTGCTAGACAAATTCAGAACACCATCCAAGTCCACTAAGAAGGTCTAGAGCCCAATCGGTTCTTTCACTGCTTCACAAGCAATTACTTACCCGACTTCCATGGTTGAGTCAGTGATGCATTTCTGCTTCACACTCGTCCATTTGATGGCTACACTTCCCAAATGGAAACACATTAACTGAAGCAGATAATCTCTGGAATCTAAATCTGATTGGAAATTCGAGTCCATGTAGCCGATGGGGATTGGAGTATCTGACTGATAAATCAACATTCTATTCCGAGTTCTTTTTCGGATACTTCGAATGTTTTTAAGCGTCGTCAATTCGCTTTCCTGGGTTACTCGATATCTTGCTACCATGCCTACGGAAAGCGGATATCACGGTCTCGTCTGTGACATTGCATACATAAGGTTTCCGACAGCCGAAGCACAAGGAATGCCTTTCATGTCATCTATCTCCTTTTGCGTCTTAGGGGACATTTTCTTGGATAGATGGATTCCAAGCCTGAAAGGTACGAATCCTTTCTTGGAATCTTGCATGCTGAATCGTTTCAAAACCAGTGTCTATGTATGAAACTTGTGATAACCCGACCATCATTTTCTTGTGATCTTGATCCCAAGGATGTGTCCGGCTTCCCTAAGTCTTTCATATCAAACTGTTTTGAAAGCCATGCCCTTACGTCTGATCACACCTTCACATCGTTCCCGATGATCACAATGTCATCTACGATAGTACTAAGAATACCAATGCCATTCCGGACACGCTTTTTATACACACAACTTTCAAACTCGTTTTGATCAAACCCATAAGACTTTACAACATGATCAAAACTTTGGTTCCAAGCTCTGGATGCCTGTTTGAGTCCGTAAATGGACCTCTTGAGCTTACAAACTAGGTGTTCTTGGCCTGTTTCAATGAAACCTTGGTGTTGTTGCACATAGATCTCTTTATCAAGACTTGAGTTAAGGAAAGTCGTCTTGACATCTATTTGCCGATTTCAAGGTCGAAGTCTTGAAGAATCGATAAGAGAATACGGATGGACTTAAGCATGGCTCTGGTGAAAAAATTTCCTCATAATCGATCCCTTTCTTTCTGAGTATAACCTTTCGCCATTAGTCTTGCTTTAAAGGTTTCAACCTTCCCGTCCGATCCTCTTTTCCTCTTATATACCCACTTGCATCTAATGGCTTTGACCCCATTAAGTGGTTCGACTAGCTCCCACACTCTATTATGAAATATAGAACCCACTTGGCTTTCATTCTTTGTTTGCCAAGAATGCATCCTTATCTTGGAGTGCCTCGTTATATGTCCATGGGTGCGATTAGGGAATCAAGTCCGAGGACTCTCCTATTCCCATGAATCTCTCGGGTTGTCTAACAACCCCCTCCCACTATAACGAGGCTCGGTTGCCAGAAAGCGATCGTTTGGTATATCATCTAAATGAGTTGGCATTGAGGTTTGCCTTCTAAGCTCATTTAAGGTAATCTCACTTCTGGGTTTTCTTTGGTTCTATAGTTTTCTTCCAAAATCTAAAGTGGGTGCGGATGTCCACCTTTTGATCTTCGGAACTATAGAACATTCACCCTTTTGTTCCTCGGGGTATCCTACAAAAATGACCTTTAATTACGATCTAGGATCCAATTTACGGTTTCCTTGTCCAACACGTAGGCGGACACCCCCAAAGTTCTCATGTGTCTCATACTAGACTTGCGTCCAGGTCCACAATTCTTTGGGGTTCGGGAACCGATTTGGATAGCACCAAGTTCGAATGTAAGTCATTTATTTTTCCAAGGTATGACCCCGAAGCGACTCGGGAAGATCCGCATAACTCATCATTGATCTAACCATTTCCAAAAGAATTATGTTTCTTTGCTCTGCAACCTCGTTTTTGGTGAGGGTTAAGGTGCGATGGAGTGGGATACAATCCCTTCATCAGATAAGCAGTTCAAAAACTCATCGCTGAGGTATTCGCCTCCACGATCAGATCGTAGAGACTTGATACGTTTTTCCTCGTGATTCTCTGTTTGAGCCTTAAATTCTTTAGAATTTCTCAAAGGTCTCAGATTCATGCTTCATAAGGAAAATGTACCTTGAGTAATCATCAATAAAATTACTCATAACCTCCTCTTGCTTTGGTTGACATTGAACTACGCACATCTGTGTAAACGATCTCTAACACTTCTTTGGCCCTATTCCCCTTGGTTCCAAATGCCCTCTCGGTCATATTACTCTCCAAACATGATTCGCAGGTTGGAATCGGTTCAACTTGGAGAAAACCCTAGTGAACCATCTCTCACCAACCTTTGGATCCTCTTTGGATTTATATGACCCTAATCTTAGATGTCAAAGAAGTGTCTCGTTCACGTCTGATGAACGTTTTCTTTTAAAAAGCTTGATTGATGTGTTATAGGATACATTTCGTGAGTGGTGTGCACAATCAATTTGTATAGAGATCATTCAACAACGTTCCATGACAGATAAATTTATCAAAAAAATGGTAACAACTTTTATTAAAAAAAAGTAACCAAAATATCCATCATAAAAGTTTAGAAACTGAAAATGAATTCTTTCTAAAATTCGAAACGTAAAGAATGTCTCAAAATTAAAACATTGTCTTCAAAAGACAGGTGCACTTCTCCCATCGCTTCAAATTTTGCCACTCAGAAGATCGCCCGGTGTGATGAGGACCTCACTCCCACTAAGTTGTCGAGTCCGCTTGAACCCTCAGAATGTGAAACAAACATGATTAGTGGATCCCGTGATCCACCACCCACAAAATGGGAGGCATACGCCCGCTAAACAAGTTTCAACAACTAGTGCGTGAGAATTACCTTTCTCTCCATCCCTCTTAGGTCTGGAACAGGCTGACCTCCAATGTCCTTTCTCACCGCAGTTGAAGCACTTCCCCTTAGCTGGCTTGTTCACTCCACCACCCTTCTTCACCTTATCTTTGCCATTGGCAACACTTGAGTTCACTTGCTTGTGGCCTTTGTTCCTTTTCTTGTTCTTACCACCCCTTGGTCTAGAAGAAGAAGAAGGTCCGTTGCCACCAAGGCTTGGCTTTTTCGCTTTAATATCGCCTCTGCCGAGACTAAAGCTTACAATGGATCGGGCATCGAGAACTTCGATTATTCATCGGTAGTTCAACTGAATTGTTCAAAGTTTTTCGGCGAGAGAATGGAGCACAAAATCGATTTGGGTCTCGATATCGTATTGACGCCAAGTACCTCAAGTTTATTAAGGTGAGCCATCATCGGAGAAACGTGCTCCCTTACGGGCGTTCCTCCACCATTTTCATAGAGAGCAAGTCCCTCATGGTGATCGGCGAGCTACGGTTACGATGTTGAAACATTGCTTTAAGACTAGTCATGATTTCCTTGGCCGGTCTCAGCGTTCGGTGTTGGTGTTGCAACACACATCGACATAAAGCCAAGATGGTACACTTAGCCATTTAGTTAGACCGCTCCCAACAAGATACTCTTTCTTAACCGTTTTAGTGGACTCATCGATGGTTTATCCGGTTTAGGTGTGGTCGAGAACCCGGTTATGGCTTTGTGCGATGAGAACAATAGTGAGTTTTCGATTCAATCAACAAAAATTTTCTCCAAGTGAGCAAATTGTCTTTCAATTATATTGAGCGATTGGATTAAAAGGTTGCGACATGATGAACTGAAATAAACAATAATATGCATAAGCACAAATATATCACAAGGTTCGATCACATGCATCATATTTAAAATCTCAAAAAAAAAAAAGAACAATGCATCAGCCAACATCTCAAAACAGTTTAAATAAGCCACGTTGGGTGGGTCATTATTTAAACACATTCAAGCGAGTTACAAACAAACGGTTACAAACCTTTAATATCCAGATTAATAGTTGGCTCCACTTGACCAATATAAAATCGACGGGGACTCCGGAGAATATATGCATATCAATTTTATACCTAAGTAATAACCATGATTAAATACAGGATTACTATTTCGCTTTGATCGAGCCTCGTTGGGAGGGTCATCGTCACCACTAGTAATAACCCACAATCATCCGTTTGGAATTCATTCATGTGAAACCTATCTTTTGACCGTCCCGTTGGGGAATTTCTCCAAAAGAATTCACAAATAAATAAATCATGGAGGTCAAAATTAATTCAATTTTATTATCCGGAATAAAATTGTCAATTAATTATTTAAACATACTTAGTAATTTTGTAGGTGAGATTTTTCCATTTGGCAACCCTCATGCAAACACATTTAAACAAATTAAATAAAGCATAAGATAACACAAATTAAATCAAGCAAAACAGAAAAATAAACATATTGGGCACAAATTATCCAATTGTCATGGTTTGATTTTTCTTGGCTTGATCTTGAAGAAACACGTCTCGAATTTCTCCCACTCGTTCGTCTCAAAAAAATACTTCATCTCGAACCGCCACGCCAAGCATTTCTTGATAAGGGATGCCTTTGCATCCGCCGGCCACTCGGCTCGGGGCGACCTCGAAGACTCGGCACAAACCGGCGCGCCCGCGCCGCTTTGTGCCTCGACGCGCCTCGGGGAGAGTCGGCGGCGAGCGGCGCATCAGTAGCCATCCTTCCCGCCTCCACCTCGCTTTCGCGTCCTCGGCGGCGTCGCGTATCACGTAGCCGGCGTCCGCGTCCGCCCGTCTGGCTTCGGCTTTGGGCGCCACGCCCGTCTTGTTTGCCGTCTCATCTCCATGGCTTTCGGCGCTTCGGCCTCGCCCTGCGTAAGCGTGCCAGCCTTGGCGCCCCGCCCACGCGCTGATTACGGATTTTTGTCCTTTAATTCTTCGTCTCTTCGTTCCCGATCCGGTTACAATTTATTTACAAAAATAAATAAACCTAGATCTAGAACTAGTCTATTACATTGATCAAATCAAACAAATCTAGTCTACTCGTGGATTTTCTCACGAGGCAAAAACAAATCGAACAAATCGAATTAAAAAAAAAACACGGTTTATATGCATGCAAAATAAAACATTAAAATTCATGACAATTGGATACACGCAAAAGCAGATCTAGCGGTTCTACTATCAATTTCAAAATTTAATGTCCACGAATTAAATTACAATTTAAAAATTGAGAGTCTTAAAAAAATGGCTCGATGCGCTTGTTGGGGAATGAGTTACATAGATCTATTCGGGTTGAATATTTAAATACAAATTTAATTCATTAATTATTACTAGCATGAATTAATCCTATATTAATTCAAATAATAATTGCAACAACATATCATGCATATAAAAAGCCACGTAAAACCTACGCATGCGGAATCTACGGGTTTACGTGAACGTACCTCTCGGGATGGCAATGGCTTTGATCGGACGGACTAACCAAAAGGACTTCCCAAGCATTCCCTTAGCCCTTGCTCGACAATCCGGTGGAAGGATACTCGCGAACAATTAACAAAAGAAAAAAAATAAACTTTGTTGCACCACTTATGTGGATTTGCTAATATTTCCAGCACATGGAATTGTACTTGGGAATGAACTAATCATCCCCTATTTATAGGAGGGAGGGTGAACGAAATTTGTGTGATTTTTCAATGTGGGAAAAGACTTTTCTTGGTCACCAAGAAATCTTGAATATAACCCTTATATTCTTTTTCCCATAATTAAAATATTCCACAAAAATCCACCTTGTTGGTCCCGAAAAACCCGATTTAAAACTCGTAAAATTTCAATGGGAGGTGACTTAATTTTTTTTTTTTTCGAATGTGATATGCAGATTTGCTAAAGTATGTATGACAGTTAATATGAAAGCAAATAAGAACACACGATTTATAGTGGTTCGGACAACTCGTCCTACATCCACTCTTCCCTTCATGGGGCACCAACTTAACCAACAGATGTTTACCGAGTTCTCACTCAAACTGGACTTATCACCCTCACGGGATCGCCTACCCTCCCTTTCGGGATTGCTTGATGTTTACCGAGTTCACACTCAAACGGGACTTATCTCCCTCACGGGATTGCCTACCCTCCCTTTCGGGATTGCTAGATGTTTCCGAAGTTCACACTCACCTACAAACTTATCATATCAACGATTTGGGTAAGGTTTGTTTGGTTTCAACTAGGTTGAGATTTTCCCTTACATTTGTTTAGCCTCAATGCTTGGGATGGGAAAATCTCTCTAAGCTAGGATATTACATTTGTGCTTAGATCTATTGAAGAACACTCTTAGGTAAATTTGGATATGTAATGCTCTCTGTGTTCTTGAATGGAGATGCTTGAATATTTGGCTTTAATCTTCACTTTAAAACAAACTCCATCTTCTTCTTTCGAAGATAGTGCAATGTATTTATAGTGTGGATTTGAATATTACCGTTGGAGAGTAATATTCAAATCCATACTAATAGTCTTCAAATTTTTCTTTGTCCTATTGACTTTTGTTGTTTGCGACTTTATGTCACATTCATATATGTGTTGTTATCTTCTTATTGTCCAATTTGCTTTTGTGTGTCTAACGGATCGATCACTATTCGGATCTGGTATGCATATTTCGGTCCTTTGAAATTGGTCCGCATGATTTGGTGCGGTCTCGTCCGGTCGATTCAGCATCAAGATATCAAGCATCGATTCGACATTAATCTTTGATCATTTTAAAGATCTTGCATCGATTCGGCTCAAGATCAAGATCGATTCGACATCGATCTTGAATCGATTCAAAGATATCGATCTTGCATCGATTCAACCTTCTGCCAGTCGATTCGAGCTAAAGAGATCGGTTAACCGCCTGGTCGATTGAGCTAGATCGAAGATCTGTGAATCGATTCGGCAAAGGCGAATCGATTCGATGATCACCATTTGCATAAATTTCTTTGCATCGGCCTTTCTCTTCACAAATTAGCATGGTTCTTCTTGTTCAAACTCATCGGTTTTATATGAAACTCATCGATCTTGTTTAGATTTCGATCGGCCTCATCTTCTCTTGATGAGTTCCCCTCAACTTGTTACACCAGAAGAATAAACTAAGTCTAGAAACACAAGCTTTCTATACAAGTTAGCTTGTCCTATTACAAGATGTTTTGGCATAATAATCAAAACTAAATTTATCCCAACAATTTCCCCTTTTTTGATCATGATGCCAAAACTAACTAACAAAAAAAAAAATATATACGAGAAAAAGCAAATTGTTAGTTAAACAAGTGAAATAATGAAAAACATTTGATGCATTTAAAAAAAAATGAGAAGATGATTATCAACCTCCATGAATTTTATAAAAGATAAGCATTTTTAAAATAAATGGGTTTTAACAAAAAAAGATCGATTCAGTGTTCCCATTAAAATCTAGTGAACTTTTGAACCCCTCGCTCGATACTAATTGTTGGTCCCGAAAATCCCGATTTAAAACTCGTAAAATTTCAATGGGAGGTGACTTAATTTTTTTTTTTTTTTTTTTCGAATGTGATATGCAGATTTGCTAAAAGTATGTATGGCGATTAATATGAAAGCAAATAAGAACACACGATTTTATAGTGGTTCGCATAACAACGGCGTCCTACATCCACTCTTCCCTTCATGGGGCACCAACTTAACCAACAGATGTTTACCGAAGTTCTCACTCAAACGGGACTTATCACCCTCACGGGATCGCCTACCCTCCCTTTTGGGATTGCTTGATGTTTGGGAGTTCACACTCAAACGAGATTTATCTCCTCATGGGATTGCCTACCCTCCCTTCGGGATTGCTAGATGTTTCTGAAGTTCACACTCACCTACAAACTTATCCTATCAAACCGATTTGGGTAAGGTTTGTTTGGTTTCAACTAGGTTGAGATTTTCCCTTACATTTGTTTAGCCTCAATGCTAAGGATGGGAAAATCTCTCTAAGCTAGGATATTACATTTGTGCTTAGATCTATTGAAGAACATTCTTGGGTAAATTTGGATATGTAATGCTCGTGTTCTTGAATGGAGATGCTTGAATATTTGGCTTTAATCTTCACTTTGCGGCAAACTCCATCTTCTTCTTTTGAAGATAGTGCAATGTATTTATAGTGTGGATTTGAATATTACCGTTGGAGAGTAATATTCAAATCCATACTAATAGTCTTTCTTTTCTTTTGTCTATTACCTTTGTTGTTTTGCGGCTTTATGTCACATTCATATATGTGTTGTTATCTTCTTATTGTCAAATTGCTTTTTGTGTCTCTTGGATCCGATCGGCTATTCAGATCTGGTTTGCATATTTCCGGTCTCTTTGAAATTTGGTCCGCAGATTTGGTTTGGTGCGTGCGGGTGCAGTGCGCATTAGTTCAAAGATATCGATCTTGCATCGATTCAACATTAATCTTGCATCGATTAAAGATCGATCTTTTGCGATCGATTCAAAGATATCGATCTTGCATCGATCAAAGATCAAGATCGAGATCGATCAAAGATCTCGATCTTGAATCGATTCGAAGATATCGATCTTCGCGATCGATTCAACCAATGATATCGATTGAAGCGCAGATCGATTCAAACAAAGAGATCGATTGAAGCTGCCAGATCGATTCAAAGATGAATCGATTCAAAGCCTGGCAGATCGATTCGAGATCAGTACCTTTGCATCAGATTTCTTTGCATCAACACTTTCTCTTCACAAATTAGCATGGTTCTTCTTGTTCAAACTCATCGGTTTTATATGGAACTCATCGGTCTCGTTTAGATTACGATCGGACCTCATCTTCTCTTGATGAGTTCCCCCTCAACTTGTTACCTGTAAGAATAAACTAAGTCTAGAAACACAAGCTTTCTATACAAGTTAGCTTGTCCTATTACAAGATGTTTTGGCATAATAATCAAAACTAAATTTATCCCAACACACCTCCTCTATTTTATGGTGATTTTCGAAAATATTAAGTGTGCAAGAATCCAAGATTTGGATCTTCTTGAATTTATGAGATATTCTTGTATTTCAAGAAATACTTATCTTCCATAATATTTTTTCAAGAAAATCTTTCTTGCCCACTATATTTCCAAAATTTCGAAACATACTATATAGATAACCAAGTGGGAGATTTCTTGAATTAAATGAGATAATCTTGTATTCCAAGAATACATATCTTCATTCCATAACAAAATTCAAAGAAAATCTTTCTCCCTCTTTTATCCATAATTTTCGAAAATAAGAGGAAAAATTAAGCAACAATATTTATTTTATTTAAATCACCTTTTCAGTTATTGGACTATATGTTGGGCTACTCAGGGGGCCTTTAGGAGAATTAAGATTGGACCTTCTAATGGATCTTGAATATCTAATATTGAGCCACAATATAATTCAAGCCCATAAATATTAATTAATCCCACTACATCCCGTGTTTAAGATTATCTAGCCCATTAATTAATTCAAGCCACTGAAATAGCTTTCCGTTAATTAATATCTTTTGTCCTTGGTCGAGGAACGGTTCAACATTATTATCCATACCGGAAACTAATTCCACTTGCAAGATTTGGTATGATAAAACTTATGAACCTCCCAAGGGGGCAAATCAAGCAAGCGTACTTGCACACGATTCTTCGTATTAAATCTTAGCAATCACATGTGACCAATAATATTGCCCAAGATAAAAAGTATTGAATCTCTCTCTGATTCGCTACCCATGATAAGTCAAAGCAATAGTTACCAATCCCACGTGATCCTATTTAAGGGACAAAGGTTAAGATACAACAAACCACTGAGGTCTAATTCTTCCTTGTTCAGTTCTGAAGAATTTATCCTCCTGTAGGTCCTATTCAGCGCATCAGTCATGCACTAGTGTAATCTCTTGGTCAAGACAAACCAATCTGAGCCTTACACCTCAACCTTTAGCGATGGTTGTTCATTTCCATCTAGGTCGTGAATGGCGTACTTATAGTTACAAGGGACTGTTAATTTAATCTTCTGTGATCGGGTATCACTAAATTAACTACAGTGTAACACATACGAATTATTGAACAGTTATGCAGTAAATATATACAACATTCAATCATATTTAAAGCATCAGTGATAAACAATTTATTTCAGTAAATAAGTCTGGAAATTCAGTTTCGATTATACAAAGTAAAAGCATATTTTTCAGTATAACCCCAACAGTTATTCGGTGGCTTAAATTAATTAATGGACTAGATAATCTTAAACACGGGAAATAATAAACGAGAGTCATATTAACAGTAATATGAGTTAAGATAGATAGTGCAATATTAATTATGTAGTGGGATTAATTAATATTTATGGGCTTGAATAATATTGTGGCTCAATATTGATAATTCAAGGTCCATTGGAAGGTTCAATCATAATTATCCTAAAGGCCCCTCAAGTAGCACAAAGATAAAGTCCAATAACTAAAAAAGGTGTTTAAAATTAAAAAAAAATATTGTTGCTTAATTTTCCATGATAATTTTGAAAATAATAAATTAAAGGGGAAAAAGATTTTCTTTGAATTTTGTTATGGAATGAAGATAAGTATTCTTGGAATACAAGATTATCTCATTAAATTCAAGAAATCTCCCACTTGGTATTTATTGTAGTAAATTTCAAAAATTTGATAAATAAATGAAGGAAATTTTTTTGTTCATTTTCTGGAAAATATATTATGGAAGATATGTATTGTTGGAATACAAGAATATCTCATAAATTCAAGAAGATCCAAATCTTGGATTTTTCATTCCTTAATTTTTCGAAAATTTTATTAAAATAGGGAAGTGGGATTTTTGTGGAAAATTTAATTATGGAGAAAAGATTAATATATGAGATATATTCAAGATTTCTTGGAGATCAAGAAATAGATTTTCCCCTTATTTTCTTGAGCAAAAAAAAATTGGCCACCCCTACACTTATAAATAGGGGGTGATCCCTTCATCTCCAGAGCAATTCCATGTGTTGGAAAAATTATAAATCCACAAAGGTGGTGCAACATAATTTTATTTTTCCTTTTGTTAATTATTCGTGAGCATCCTACCACCAGATTATTGAACAAGGACGAGGGAATACTTGAGAAGGCTCTTTGGGTTTGTTCGTGTGAACGGGTATCCATCTTCTCAACGGTTGTCACTCCAAGAGGTTAGTTCACGTAAACTCCTAGCAATTCCGCATGCGTAGGATTTATGTGGCTTGTTTATATGCATGATTTGTTGTTGAATTATTATTTGAATTAATATAGGATTAATTCATGCTAGTAATAATTGTTAGAATTAAATTTGTATTTAAATATTTATCCCGAATAGATCCGGATAATTAATTCCCCAACAACTGGTATCAGAGCCTCGGTTTCAGGCTCTGAATTTTAAATTGTAATTTAATTCATTTTTCATTAAATTTGAAATTGGATAGTAGAATTGCTAGATCTTTTTTGCAGGTATCCAATTGTCATGGTATTTGATGAATGTTTAATTATGCATGCATATAATTGTGGTTTTTTTTAATTCGATTCGTTCGAATTCGTTTTGCCTCGTGAGAAAATCCATGAGTAGATTAGGATTTGTTTGATTTGATCAATGTAATAGACTAGTCTAGATGAAGTTTATTTATTTTTTATAAATAAATTGTAACCGGATCGAGAACGAATACGAAGAATTAAAATCCAGACGTACGCATGCCAAGTGCATGCACGTGGGTTGGGGGCACAGGCCTGGCCGCACGCACCGCTCGGGCGGGGCGAAGTGCAGACGGCGCCGAATTAGCCTTGGAAGCGGCGGCGAACGCACGCGGAGCTATGAGACACGGTGGAAGGGACGCCAAGATGGCGAAGGCTTAGGCGTCTTGGCGACGATTGCCGAAAAGACGACGATAGGGGCCGGCGCGAATCCACAGACCCAAGATTTCGCCAAGTCGTTACGGCGACGGGCGCAGGATGGCGGCCCGGACGCGGCACGCGCTGGCGCTGCGATCGCCGATACGTTCGGGCCGTGAGCTACCTGTTGCCGGACGTCATCTCGAATCTTGACGGAGGACGTTTTAAAGAGTATGTTGCGGTTGAGTGGGAGCTTTTCGAGACGAACGATGAAGGCTATGAAGACGATTTCTCAAGATCAAGACATGATAAAAATTACTGTGACAATTGGATATATGTGCCCAATGCGTTTAATTTTTTATTTTGATATTTGCCTAATTTTTCATGCTTATTTAATTTGTTTGAATATGAATTGCATGAGAAATTATTTTGGAAAAATCTCACCTTTGAAAATTACTAGTATGCTTAAATAAATAATTGACAATTTTATTCCAGATAATAAAATTGAATTAATTTTGACCTCCATGATTTATTTATTTGTGAATTCTGTTGGAGAAATTCCCCTCACGGGACGACCAAAAGATAGTTTTCACATGAATAATTTCCATAGGATGATTGTGAATTATTATTAGTGGCGACGATGACCCTCCCCACGAGGCTCGTTCAAAACGAAATAATAATTTTGTATTTAATCATGGTTATTACTTAGGTATAAAATTGATATTCATATACTTCCCCGAAGTCCCTGTCAATTTTATATTGGTCAAAGTGAGAGCCAACTATTAATTTGGACATTAAAGGTTTGTAACTGTTCTTGTTTGTAATCTGCTTGAATGTGTTTAAATAATGACCCACCCCACGTGGCTTATTTAAGCTGTTTTGAGATGTTGGCTGATGCATGTTCATATTTTTTTTGAGATTTTAATATGATTCATGTGATCGAATTATGTGATAATTTTGTGTTTATACAATCGTTATTTATTTCAGTTTAGCATATTGCAACCTTTTAATCCACTGTTTAATATACTTTAAGTCAATAGAATTATATAGGAAACTATATCGATTGGAAATTATATATTGTCTTGACCATGCAATCGCATAAAGTCCGTCCTTGAAAAACCTAGACTCGTTAAGACTATGAATGTGAGGAAGATAAGGAATATCATAAGCAGTGGTTAAGATCCAATGAAATGGCTAAGTGTATCATCTTGACTTCAACGTCAGATGTGTTACAACACCAGGACTTGGAAACCATTGCAGCTATTATGATAGATCTTAACGAATTCTTCGCTCACCAGAACCGTAAAACGAGTTAGATAGCCATATGGAATTTGTTCTCGTAGAGAATGGCATTAAGAGGTGTCAAGAAGAAAATCGACAAACGAAAATGCTTAATTGCGGTCTGAGAACACATCGGAGGTCAGTCTGTCCCAAACCTAAAAAGGTTGGGAAGAAAGGTAATTCTCAAACACTAATTGTTGAAACTTGTTTAGCGGTGTATGCTCCCATTTGTGGGTAGTGGATACGGGAACCACTAATCATGTTTGTTTCAATGTTTCAAGGATTCTGGATAATCCAAAGATTTAGTGGGAGTGAGACCATCATCTCCATGGGTAATGTTACGAAAGTAGCGGTTATTGCAATGCTACGTAAATAGCAGATATTGCAATGCTACGTAAGTAACATTTATTGCAATGCTACGTAATTAGCGGTTATTGTAATTCTACGTAAGTAGCGGTTCTTTGCGATTACTTACGTGAGTAGTAAAGTCTTTATGATCTTCTACGTAAGTAGTGCTTAAAGCAGTGGGAGAAGTGCATCTACCTTTTAGTGATAAAATTTTAGTTTTGAGAGATGTTCTTTACGTTCCAAGTTTCAGAAAGAATTCGTTTTCAGTTTCTAAACTCTTTAATGATGGATATTCGGTTACTTTTAATAAAGTTGTTACCATTGCTCTAAATAATGAGTTTATCTGTCATGGAACGTTGTCGAACAATCTCTATACTATTAATTGTGCAACCACTTGCAAAATGGTCCTATAACACATCGACTATTTCAAGTAATAAAACATTTAGCAGACGTGAATGAAACACTTCTATGGTATCTAAGACTAGGTCATGTTAATCCAAAAAGAATCCAAAGGTTGGTTCAAGATGGTTCATTGGTGTCTCTCCAGGTTGAACCGTTTCCAACTTGCGAATCATGTTTGGAGGGTAAAATGACCAAGACGGCATTTGGAGCCAAGGGGATTAGAGCCAAAGAAGTGTTAGAGATCGTTCACACTGACGTATGTGGTCCAATGTCAATCAAAGCAAAAGGAGGTTATGAGTATTTCGTTACTTGTATCGATGATTACTCAAAATATGGGTATGTTTTCCTAATGAAGCATAAATCTGAGACCTTTGATAAATTCAATGAATTTAAGGCTCAAGCAGAGAATCATAGGGAAAAGAGTATCAAGTCTCTACGATCTGATCGTGAAGGCGAATACCTCAGCGTTAAATTTTTGAACTACTTGTCAGACGAAGAGATTGCATCCCAGTTAACTGCACCCGGGAACCCCTCAACAAAACGGGGTTGCAGAATGAAGAAACATAACTCTTTTAGAAATGGTCAGATCAATGATGAGTTATGCGGATCTACCCAAATCGTTTTGGGGTCACACCTTGGAAACAACGACTCATATTCTAAACCTGGTGCCATCCAAATCAGTTCCCAAAACTTCTAAAGAATTGTGGACCGGGTTCAAGCCCAGTTTAAAACACATGAGAATTGACCGCACTGTCGAGGTGCGACAAAAATAAATACCCAAATTTACCCTACTAACTTGTAGTAGTGGCAAGTAAGGGGTCGATCCACAGGGAACGTAGAATAATTGTTATGCTAATTGTATGAATTTATAGGGACAAACAAGAAAATGGGGGTTTTGAAATTGGATTTCTATAACTAAAACTTAAAGAAATAAATTACTATGAAACTAACAATTAATTAAATAAGAAAATTCAATAAAAAAACATTTCAATTCACAGTTCATTCATCCCTCGGCTTTAATGATGTTAACTGACATCGACGTTTACTCTATTTATCTCTAGGATTAATGCCCCTCGGGGATCAAAACGCTTTGATTTCCCGGTCCTATCCCTTAATTATATTCAATTGAAAAGACGCCTCTTCAAGAGAACCTTTCTAACTAAGCAGTCTAGGTACGCCCATAGATTTAACCTAGTAGAAGCATTACAAATTAGGATAAAGAGCAAACAAATTCCCAGGTACGCTAGCTCGACCCGAAAGAACTTGATTTAAATCACCCTAGCAAAATACTAGTTGCTACCAATTGCCATAAATCTGCAACAATTACGGATTACAAATTTACGAACTAGCAGACAAACAAGAATTATCTAACCCAGGTGATCAATCTAAATTAAATACTCAAGTACGTTGAAAGTTAAAATAGATGAAATAAATAATCCTGAGATAAATATTGTAAACGTCTCAAATCAATTAACAAACATTAAAGTACGAGTTCAGAAATTACTGGAATTGAAATAAAAATACTAACTAAATATAAAAGCAGTCATCTTCCCCAAAGTTGCTGCGTGCGTCTCCACCCTCATGCTTCTCATAAAATTAATTACTCCTATCCCGAATGTGGCCTCCCTCTTTATACTTAGTGATATGCACCGTCAATCTCCCAAAGATATGCATGCCCTGGATGTTAATAAATCTTTCCTAATCTTCCAATATTGAATGGGCCTTCTAGAACAATCCCCAATGAGACGCCTAATCCTCTTGACCATATTTCAACAAACAAATCTTCCGCCAATATTTCCAAGATACATCAAGAGAGCAACAACGGATAAGCTAAGAAATTCAATCAGTTCCTTTATACACACAAACGTGACATTAAAGCAAAGTAGCAACCCATGGAATTCCGGACTAAGATCAAAACAATTAGAAATCGTGAACTCTTAAAGATTTTCACTCAAGTTCCCAAAATAGTTTACGATAGATCCTCAACTCATTAACTCGCTAAGTCCCTTACCATACTTCGACCCCCTTACTATTCACTTCATCTAAAATAGGTAACTCAAACAAACTCTACATCCTAGTGCACCCCCTATCTCCTTTTTTTTTTTTTTTTTCTAAGGTCTGCAGCACCACTCTACTTGTCGGGTTTTAGCTCTAATTGTTTCCGACTTTGAAACGTTCGAACCCCCGAAAGCAGGCAGCTGTCTCAACACCTTTTTTTTCAAACGCAAAACCGAAACTTCACTCCATCGTTAAGTTTTAACTCGAATTCATTCTTTTTTTTTTCGAGCCCCTAAAAATTGGCAGTTATACCGACTTTTTGTTTGCTACACAATTCTTTAACTAAACTCCCTTTTCTCCGAAACCACATCAATTTTTTTTTCCAACCTTAAGGGGTACACCACGAATGCATCATTTATCAAACAACCTAATTAGACTACTTCAATTACAAGGGATCAAAGCACAACTTAGGACCACAACTCAATAATTCACCAATAACTATCATAAACTCAAACGGACTCTCTCATGAAACCTTCATCTACTCACAACATCCGCATGCACCAAACAAAGTAAATTTAACCAGAAACTCCACAGTTTACCACAAAACAATAATATCACATCCTTTCAACACATAACTCTCGACTCATCATTGCGACTTAACTTCTCCATGCACACCCAAAAATATATCAATGCCTCTCCCCCCACACTTAATATGTTGCTTGTCCACAAGCAACAAAAATAAATATGCACAAGAAAGAAAAGACAAGAAAATGAAGAGTATCACCGGATAAACTGGAGAGTGTAGGAGCTACTAGTAATCCACAATTCTCATTCACTTCAAGCACTGGAGAGCCTGCAACAATATTGAGAAAGACACACAAAAAAGACAACTAAAAGGGAATTAAAAAAAATACGAAAGAAAAAAAAATGGGCTGCCTTTCGTAGAGCGCTTTTGTTTAACGTCTTTTAGCTCGACGACCAACATCCATTTTTCACGTGATAGGAGTGAAGTAGTCCTTTCTATCAAATGTCAATTTATATTGACGAACAGTACTTCCTCCCATGATGATCTTTTCATTCCCCTTGAGCCTTTGATAGTTGGTGAGTAGCTCCCTTAAGAACATAACATATCCCAAAATTTGCTTCATCGGCTCAAATTGCGGTACATAAACCTCACTCATCTGGAACGCGCCAACTGCCAAATGCTCTTTGATGACCTCTTTCACTACTTCTTGGAATCTGCATGAGAATGAAAGCGAATTAGGAATAATAGTAATTGACTGGGAGGAGAGTACCTCATTTTTCACTCCAGCAGTTCTGACACTTGGTAGCCCAGTGTCAGTTTTTGCAGGCTGTTGCACACTGGGTAACCCAGTGTCAATCTGTCCAGAAAATTGTTCCTTTTTCTCCTCAATTTTTGTTGAAGGCACAGGCTCTTTGAATTCCTCCAGTTGTCTTCCACTCGTCACCGTGACAACATTCACAATTTTTGGGATTAATTTCAGGTTGGGATGACAATTTTTCCTCATTTTGCTCCAGCAATCGATTGACGGTGGTGGCTAATTGACCCACTTGGAATTCCAATCTTGCTATGCTCAATTTAGCCTCCTCTTTGAAATTTTCCATGTACATCTGTTGAGGTTGATTTTTGCCTGCAACAAGTTTTCTCACAAAAGAGGTTAGCTCAATTAATTTATCATTAATGAACGAGTCACTTACCTCTTGTATCATTTTCAATGGTGCATCACGATGGCTAAATTGTTGAGAATTTTCTGCCATGTTTGCAATGAGAACTCGTGCTTGCTCTGGAGTTTTATCACCTAGGTCACCTCCACTTGCTGCATCTATCAAGCTAACGGTCAAACCCTCATAGAAGAACTGGATCAAGAGGTGCTCAGAAATTTGATGTTGGGACAACTTGCCACCAACTTCTTGAATCGCTCCCAGTACTCGTAGAGAGTTTCCCCTTGGGCTTGCTTCGCACCACAAATTTCTTTGCATAAACTCGACACCCGAGATGCTGGAAAGTACCTATGTAAGAACACTTGCTCCATTTGAGCCAAAGTAGTGACCGTTGCGGGAGGCAAATAGTAAAATCGTTCCTTTGCTGAGTCCTTCAATGAGAATGGAAAGACTTTCAGTTTGATCATTTCATCGGTCGCCTCCGCAGGTCTCATATTAGAACACACTATGTGGAATTCCTTCAAGTACATGTATGGATCCTCTCCTGCATGACCACAAAACTTAGGAAACAAATGTATTAAACCAGGTTTAAGCGCAAAATTATTAGCAGCAGGAGGATAAACTATGCAAAGTAATTGATGCACAGGCGGTGGGTTTGCGAGTTCATTCAAAGTTCGTTCAACTGCCATGACACATGAATAAGAGATATAGAAGCACGTGAAACCGGACAAAAAAATGAAAGAAAAAAAAGAGCAAAAAAGGGGTCAAGAAGATTTCATCAGAATAAAGGACCTTTGGGTAACCCAAAGGTCAAAATTACAGAAAATTGCAACGACACACGAATAAACGGGGGATTATAGGGGTGAAAAATTAACAACTAGGACACCAAAATACTCAATAAAATAAAAGAAAAATAAGCCCCACAAATCACACACAAAAAAGCAAAAAAATTATTCACATCGTTCCCCGGCAACGGCGCCAAAATTTGACTGCACTGTCGAGGTGCGACAAAAATAAATACCCAAATTTACCCTACTAACTCATAGTAGTGGCAAGTAAGGGGTCGATCCACATGGAACATAGAATAATTGATATGCTAATTGTATGAATTTATAGGGACAAACAAGAAAATGGGGGTTTTGGAATTGGATTTCTATAACTAAAACTTAAAGAAATAAATTACTATGAAACTAACAATTAATTAAATAAGAAAATTCAATAATAAAAAAAATATTTCAATTCACAGTTCATTCATCACTCGGCTTTAATGATGTTAATTGACATCAACGTTTTCTCTATTTATCTCTAGGATTAATGCCCCTCTTGGATCAAAACGCTTCGATTTCCCGGTCCTATCCCTTAATTATATTCAATTGAAAAGATGCATCTTCAAAAGAACCTTTCTAACTAAGCAGTCTAGGTACTGCCCATAGATTTAACCTAGTAGAAGCATTACGAATTAGGATAGAGAGCAAACAAATTCCCAGGTACGCTAGCTCGACCCGAAAGAACTTGATTTAAATCACCCTAGCAAAATACTAGTTGCTACCAATTGCCATAAATCTGCAACAATTACGGATTATAAATTTACGAACTAGCAGACAGACAAGAATTATCTAACCTAGGTGATCAATCTAAATTAAATACTCAAGTATGTTGAAAGTTAAAATAGATGAAATAAATAATCCTGAGATAAATATTGTAAACGTCTCAAATCAATTAACAAACATTAAAGTACGAGTTCAGAAATCCCTGGAATTGAAATAAAAATACTAACTAAATATAAAAGCAGTCATCTTCCCCAAAGTTGTTGCGTGCGTCTCCACCCTCATGCTTCTCAGAAAATTAATTACTCTTATCCTGAATGTGGCCTCCCTCTTTATACTTAGTGATATGCACCGCCAATCTCCCAAAGATATGCATGCCCTGGATGTTAATAAATCTTTCCTAATCTTCCAATATTGAATGGGCCTTCTAGAACAATCCCCAATGAGACGCCTAATCCTCTTGACCATATTTCAACAAACAAATCTTCCGCCAATATTTACAAGATACATCCCAACCTCCTCAATTATATCCTGCACGTATAAATCCTTTCTTTTTCTTCAACACTTGGGCTTTAGCAACACAACTTTAGCCCAATAACCTTAACTCTTGCACGGGTTTTTTACTCCACAATAATATTCCCCAAGAAACATCTAAATACACTAAAAAAATACAAGAATCGATCAAGTGCGGAATAATACCATCAAAACTCATATAAGTAATTAATTGTGCCATCTTAACATAAACGAGTCCAATAAATTGCACTCTAATACATTAAAAACATGTCTAATTTACTACTTACCAAGAATCTGGGGGTGTCCGGCTTACATGTTGGACAAGGAAGCCGGTAAATTGGATCCACGTTCAGAATTAAGGATGTCTATAGGGTACCCCGAGGGAACGAAAGGGTGCTTGTTCTATGGTCCCGAAGATCAAAAGGTGGTAATCAATACGCACTTTAGATTTTTGGAAGAAGACTATATGAACGATAGAAAGCCCAGAAGTGAGATTACCTTAAACGAGCTAAGAGGGCTTACCTCAATGCCAACTGTACAAGTTGACATCCAAGCGACACACTTACACAATTGGAACCTCATCGTAGTGGGAGGGTTGTTAGACAACCCGAGAGATTCATGGGGATAGGAGAGTCATCGGACTTGGTCACCGATTAAGATGAATCGGACCCATGGACATAAAATGAGGCAATCCAAGACAATGATGCG
Source organism: Stenogyne calaminthoides (assembly GCA_037126765.1). NCBI lineage: Eukaryota > Viridiplantae > Streptophyta > Magnoliopsida > Lamiales > Lamiaceae > Stenogyne > Stenogyne calaminthoides. Next base: position 12,546,578 of record JBBCBC010000004.1, on the reverse strand, counting down.
GATTCTTGGCAAACAACAATGGAAGCCTAGATGGGTTCTATGGATCACAACAAGGTGTGGGAGCTAGTCGAACCACTTAGTGGGGTCAAACTCATTGGATGCAAGTGGGTATACAAGAGGAAAAGAGGACCGGATGGGAAGGTAGAGACCTTCAAGGCTAGACTTGTGGCAAAAGGTTACACTCAGAAAGAAAGGATCGATTATGAGGAAACTTTTTTCGCCTGTAGCCATGCTTAAGTCCATTCGTATTCTCTTGTCGATAGCTGTGCATCTCGATTTTGAGATTTGGCAAATGAATGTCAAGACAGCTTTCCTTAACGGAAGTCTTGAAGAAGAGATATATATGCAACAACCCGAAGGCTTTGTTGAAAAAGGCCAAGAACATCTAGTTTGCAAGCTCAAGAAGTCCATTTACGGACTAAAGCAAGCATCCCGTGCTTGGAACCAATGTTTTGATCAAGTTATAAAGTCTTACGGGTTCGATCAAAACGAGTACGAGAGTTGTGTGTATAAAAAGCGTGTCGGAACTGCATTGGTATTCTTAGTACTATATGTGGACGACATTCTGCTCATCGGAGACGATGTAAAGGTGTTGTCGGACGTAAGGGCATGGCTGTCAAAACAGTTTGATATGAAGGACTTAGGGGAGGCCGGTCACATCCTTGAAGCGATTCAGCATGCAAGATTCCAAGAAGGGTTTTGTACCCTTCAGGCATGGAATACATATATCCAAAGATATGTGCCCTAAGACACAAGAGGAGATAGATGACATGAAAGACGTTCCCTATGCTTCGGCTGTCGGAAGTCTTATGTATGCAATGTTGTGCATGAGACCAGATATCTGCTTTGCCGTTGGCATGGTAACAAGATATCAGAGTAACCCAGGGAAAAAATATTGGACTGCAGTTAAAACCATTCTAAAGTATCTGAAGAGAACTCGGGATAGAATGTTTGTTTATCAATCAGACAGTCTAATTCCCATCGGTTCCACGGACTTGGATTTCCAATCAGACTTAGATTCTGAAAAATTATCTGCCTCAGTTCGTGTGTTTTCGATTGAGAAGTGTAGCCATGACATGGAGGAGTATGAAACATGATTGGATCATGAACTCAACCATGGGAACCGAGTAAGTAACTGCTTATGAAGCAGTGAAAGAAGTGGTTTGGCTTGAGAGACTTCTTAGTGGACTTGGATGTAGTTCTGAATTTGTCCAGCAATATTTGCTGGAGGCATTTACAAATTCAAGAGAACCAAAGAGTCCACGAGTCAAACAAAACACATTGAAGGAAAGAAATCTTAGATGAGAAATTGTTAAGAGAGAAGATGTAGAGATGGCTAAGATCGCATTGGAGGATAACCTAGTTAATCCTTTCACAAAGTGTCTGCCTCTGGAAACATTCAAGAGACATGTGGGAGGAATGGTTGTCAAGTGCGTAGCCAATCTGCTTTGAGTATAAGTGGGAGAGATATTATTAGGTTCATGTAGGCAACGTTAGACGTCATATAGAACATGAGATATGCAGTAGTATACTTAAAAGCAGACTTTGAGTATAAGTGGGAGATTGTTGGGGTTATATTGAAAAGTATGCTTTTACTTTGTATAACCAAACTGAATTTTTGTCTTATTTGCTTAAATAAATTATTTATTACTGATGCTTTAAATATGATTGAATGTTACATATATTTACTGCATACATGTTCAATAAATAGTACGTGTTACATTGTAGTTAATTTAGTGATACCGGATAACAGAAGATTAAATTAACAGTCCCTTGTAACAAAAGTACATAATTCACAACCCAGATGGAAATGAACAATCCATCGTGAAAGGTTGAAGTGTAAGGCTCAGATTGGCTTGTCTTGACCAAGAGATTGCACTAATGCATTATGATGCGCTGAATAGGACCTACAGGAGGATAAATTCTTCAGTGCTGAATATAGAAGAATTAGACCTCAGTGGTTCGTTATTTCTTAATCCTCGTTCCTTAAATAGGATCGTGTGGAATTAATAATTATTGATTTGATTCATGTTGGGTAGAGAATCAATGCGATTCAATACTTCGTGTTTTGAGCAATATTATTAGTTACATGATGATTGCTAAAATTTAATATGGAGAATCGTGTGCAAGTGCGTCTTGCTTGATTTGTCCCCTTGGTGGGCTCAGAAGTTTTATCATACCAAATCTTGCAAGTGGAATTTGTTTCCGGTATGGATAATAATGTTGGGCTGACCTTACTCCAAGGAAAAAGATATTAATTAATAGGAAGCTATTCAGTGGCTTAAATTAATTAATGGACTAGATAATCTTAAACACAAGAAATAATAATCGGGAGTCATATTAACAGTAATATGAGTTAAGATGGATAGTGCAATATTAATTATGTAGTGAGATTAATTAATATTTATCTGCTTGAATAATATTGTGGCTCAATATTGATAATTCAAGGTCCATTGGAAGGTCTAATCTTAATTCTCCTAAAGGCCCCTCAAGTAGCCCAAAGATAAAGTTCAATAACTGAAAAAGGTGTTTAAAATAAAATAAATTATTGTTGCCTAATTTTCCATGATAATTTCGAAAATAATAAATTAAAGGGGAGAAAGATTTTCTTTGAATTTTGTTATGGAATGAAGATAAGTATTCTTGGAATACAAGATTATCTTATTAAATTCAAGAAATCTCCCACTTGGTATTTATTGTAGTAAATTTCGAAAATTTGATAAATAAATGAAGGAAAGATTTTTGTTGATTTTCTTGAAAAGATATTATGGAAGACGTGTATTGTTGGAATACAAGAATATCTCATAAATTCAAGAAGATCCAAATCTTGAATTTTACATTCCTTAATTTTTCAAAATTTTTATTAAAATAGGGAAGTGGAATTTTTGTGGAAAATTTAATTATGGAGAAAAGAATATATGGGATATATTCAAGATTTCTTGGAGATCAAGAAATAGATTTTCCCCTTATTTTCTTGAGCAAAAAAAATCGATCACCCCTACACTTATAAATAGGGGGTGATCGCTTCATCCCCAGAGCAATTCAATGTGTTGGAAAAATTAGAAATCTACAAAGGTGGTGCAACACAATTTTATTTTTCCTTTTGTTAATTGTTCGTGAACATCCTACCACCGGATTATTGAACAAGGACGAGGGAATACTTGAGAAGGCTCTTTGGGTTTGTTCGTGTGAACGGGTATCCATCTTCTCAACGGTTTTCACTCCAAGAGATTAGTTCACGTAAACTCCTAGCAATTCCGCATGCGTAGGATTTATGTGGCTTGTTTATATGCATGATTTGTTGTTGAATTATTATTTGAATTAATATAGGATTAATTCATGCTAGTAATAATTGTTAGAATTAAATTTGTATTAAATATTCATCCCGAATATATCCAGGCAATTAATTCCCCAACAGGAGTCTCAAGCACCACTGGTGCCAGTTATAGGTCAGGCTGGGGGGCGGGGCCTGGATGATTCTATAACCCATGTGGATGAAGCAACTGCTCAGGATGACATTTCAATGGACGATGATGTCCTCCCTTCTTACAAAGAGATTTGCGCAGTACATACAGATTTGGATAAGGTAGGGGGCAACCCTACATCCGAAGTTGATTGGCAACAATCAATAAAATTAGCTTCACCTTCCCGTATAACTCAGGCTCCCTCTGCGCCTTCTACATCTAACACTTACCATACTTTGATGCCGAATATGAAGGAAGGTAACACTACCTCAGATTCAGATGAGGACAAGAATGTTGAGGATTTTCCAAATGACCCTTTAGGCCAGGATAAAGAGAAGCCGAAGAGGAAGAAGGGTCGGCCGAAGAAAGGGGAATTTGGTCACCCTGTACACACCATCTATAATAATCGCAATTGTATCTCTGTTTCTGAGGCTGTGGTCACAGCTGCAGCTCACTCCAATACTGCCTTCAAGGTAGACGACTCTAGATTGCGTAATAGTGGCATGAACCTTTATTGTTTCTGGGCTGACCAAAGTGGTTGAATTCAGATTGGGTCTTAGACTCTTAGTTGCTAGATAGTCCTCTTGTTAGGCCTGTTTAGTAGTTGCTACACATTCATGTTTGATTGTTTTTGTCGTCTAATCACTTTTGAGCCAGATACGTTTTTTTTTATTTGGGGGTCACTTTTGGGCCCGACTCTCTCTTTGTCTCATTTCTTTTTCCTTTTTATTTGATAATACGCTTATTTGCCTAGAGGAAGAGACCAATTTATATTTTTTCACCAGGAAAATAAACAGTCGGTTTGAAGGGGTATCCCTCTAAATTTTATTTGATTGGTAAATTTTAAATTTGAATGTGAGAAGCCTATTGGACTTTGCATATCTCTTGTTGGGGGTATCAAATAATATCCCATATCGGAATAATATGGAGGATCATAGGGTTTATTAGGATGGACACTATGTTCATTGGTATGAGGTCTTTTGGGAGATGCCCAAACATATATAAATTTGTGCGGGCTTGGCCCAAAGCGGACAATATCATACCAATGTGGGGATTTGAGTCCATCCAGGGTCCTAACAGTGGTATCAGAGTCATGGTCCCAGATGAAACGATGTGGAGTAGTCCCCTAATTAATAGCCCATAATAACTTGCACACTTTATTTATTTGAATGTCCCAAAATAACTTGCACACCTCTAAAATAGAAAACCCTTCATAAAGATCACCCTCACAATATCCACAATTTTACACAAAATGTCATTGTTTTTGACTCACACATACGCACAATACAACCAACTTCTTTACTTTATGCATAAAAGTTTATAAAATTACCTCCCTTAAAATTTTACTCATTACTCCACTTTCTTAATATGTGTGTCCACCAAAGTGTGCAAGTTAATTTGGGAGGGAGGGAATATAAGATACCATAATTAATATATCATAATTGAGTATTTTGAAATAGAGTGATTAGTGTTGTAAAATATGAGAATAACAATAAAGAAAAATGCAAGAACGCAGATTTGTTGTTGACCAAGTTCGTCAAAATGACTACATCTGGGGGCTACCAAGCTAGGAAGATTTTCATCACTATGATTCTCTGTACTCTTTCATCTCCCGGTGTTACACAACCTATTTATAACAAAAAGGGCCTTAGCCCTAGAAGCCTACTAAAGCCCACAAAGCAATGTCCACTAAATAATAATATATTTACAACACTCCCACTTGGACATTACGACGTGATGTTCATGCCTAACTAAAATTTCGCTAGAATAATCCAAATAGAGAAACATAGTAAAATAAGAAATATACAACTAATGATCTTCGAGAGCCAATCTTCAAGATGGTTTTGAAGTTGCCGCTCCCCCTGAAGACAACAGTCTTTCAAGCCTTTGTATGATAATTTCACCACTCTTATGGAGTTTATGTAGGTAAAATAATTTAAGAAATATAGATTTTGTTAAGTTCTTTTAACATACCTATTAAACATACGTGCAACACAAATTGTGTTTTCCTCATAAAGAATGGTAAGAGATATACCATATATAATAATATCATATGAATCAGAAAAGTGTTTACATTAGAATCTTGCGGACATTGAAGATGTTAAACATGTGCTTAATGTTTTACAATGTCTCAGTGTAGGAGAAACACTAAATCTTGCAAGCAAAATCATTGCAAATGCAATATCGGGTTTGGTGCATTTTTCAAAACAGATTAATGCACCAATGACACTCAAATAAAGAATTTATGGTCTTAACATATCGTATATACCCTTTTAGGTATATATTTGTCCTTATCCACTTCAAGGGATTGAACAAGTGCACTAAGTAAATGAGATTTATCCATATAAAATTTCTCCAATACCTTTTCCAAGTAAGCTGACTGGTATATAAAAATTAATTTTTCTTTAGGGAGATGCTCGATCTACTGGTCGAGACAATACTTGATTTCACTAACGTTTTATTTCAAAATTCAATCTCTAAGATTAAATTAGTTTTCTTTAATTTCCTTATTTGTTCCAACAATATTTAGACTATCACCATAAATTGAGATAATACAAACACCACCAAAATAATTTCTTTGTAAACACGTAAGGAAATATTTCAATGTTTATTTATTCCTCCTTCGGGAGGAATTAGTTGAGTCGATAGTGGAATATTTGACCCAAATATTTTATGTCATATAATGACCTTTGTAATTTTAATATCGTACATAATACAATTCTCACCATTCATCATCTGAGGAATTTTATATCCATCAGGAATCTTCATATAAATATTGACATCTATTTATCAATATAGACATGCGGTTACAACATCTATCAACTGCATTTCTAAATTTAAATATTCTTGTTGACAGTGATATTAAGTAGCAGAACGTTATTTCATGTATAACTGGAGCATATATTTGATAAAATCAATATCGGGGTCTCTGCAAAAACCCATGAGCTTTTAATCTCGATTTGTACCTTATTACATCGTTATTTTTATTTCTTTTTTGTACAAATACAGATATATATCCAACAAGGATAACATTCATATGTGTATGTACGATAAAGTCAAATACAATTTCTTTTGTTTAGCGAGTCTGCCCCAATTGCTTCTTCTATTTTACCTAGTCAAAGTGCTTCTGGCTCAACTATTGACTTTGGTACTGAATCTAGATTTTTATTCGTAATAGTAAGAGCAATTGTGGTGGTGAATACGTTGTCGACAACAGTGGTACATTTCTCCTATATTTATAAAATCATATCAATTTCTATATTAACCATATCTTCACCATTTCCCAAAATATTTTGATCTGGTCATTCCGCTATTCTAGTATTATGATTACTTTGTGCACGTACTTCATTACTAGGATTTTCGCCTTCGGGGTGAATCTCTTCAGGAGACTTTGAGAGTGACTGAACATATTTGCTAGCTTTAGTAATTATCGCAGATTTATGTCTTACATAATAAGGGGTCCTTTACGTTTCTGGCGTATGGGGGCATTAACATATATATTTGTATAAAATTGGCACATTTACTCTGTGGTGCATTTACAACAAGTATATGTGCTTTAGTCACTCATTTACTATAAATTAATTTGGCAGATTACTTGCTAAATATTGCAAGTGAATTATCTTTTGAATTTCCAGTTCACTTAACTAGTGCATGAATTAAATATTGAAGATCTTTTATATTCCACGAGATTTCTCGGCATTCATTTAATTTTAAATTCTTATCTCCCCCTAATATCGAGATATGATCTTCGTTAAATGTGCAATCAACCATCTGGGCTGTGAATTGAGGTACACTGTGGTGGTGATATATAAATAAATATTACACAATCAAGTGTTTGCAGATGAAAAATGTTTAGTTCTTAAGCACTAGTGCGTTGGATTTAAATTAGTGTAGCACCATGTAAAAATTCATGCCTCCAACATCAAATATGTAAGTTGGAATTTTGCAATAATGGTCTAGTAATTAATTTGCTGAAGTCTATTAGTGATTCAACAGTACCATTCTAGATGTGGACGTAAGATACTAAATGCTCAACTTTAATTCTCGGTGCCATATTATAATCATTAAATGTCATCGATGTAAACTTTATCGACATTAACCATTCAAATGGATTTATTGGATAATCCAAAAATTTAAGTTCAATAATATTGGCAATAAATTTGCTTCAGACAAATTATATCAGACCACAAGTATTTTCATGACTCTATTCAAGAAAAATAAAATATATAATTCCAACTTTAGTACAAAAATGTCGTACTATAAAAAAAATTAAATTATTTCTTTGCACAAGCCCCACAAATAAATTAATTTGCATAAGGGATTATGTTATTCGACATACTATGCAAATAGAATTAGTCAAAATTCGACTTATCATATTTTAAATTGCTCATGTCATAATTTGACTAAATTTGCTTTAGGCAAATTAGTACATCATTCAAAGAATCATCATTTTCGATGTTCATATTTGTTTCGGCAAACTAGTACGATGAGATTCTATTTTGCCTATAATTAAGTAAAGACTCAATTCTAGTTGAAAAGTTTTCAGGTACAATTTATATTGTTTCCACTCAAAATAGGTATAGCAAAATGAATCACAACGTGGAAAGTTCAAGTAAAAAATTATTACAGTTAAGAGCAAACTTGATAGATTTCCCTTTAATAATACACGATAATTTTACTATATATGTTCATAAAAAAACTTGATATAACCTTTCATATGTAATTCAAATTCAATAATTTTTTTATGAAACACTTGGCCGCAAAAATCAATAATAATAGGCAAATAAAGAATTTTCATAAAAATCCTAATTTCTACTGCAAGTAATTCTCAAGTCTATACTGCGGCAAGCAGTTCTAATTGCTGAAAAAAAAAGAATAAGCTTCTTTACCATAACGGGATTCTACGGTAAGGGTTCCAATATCGTCTTATGATAGATTTGGCTTGTGTCGGCGCAAACTCGATGAGAGGTTCAGATATCTACTTTCTTCTCTCAATTACACAGGCAATTCCATTAGCCTTAGGCTTGTCTCAATGGGTAGATTAATCAAACAGATACAAGTGACCAATCTTGAATATAAATAAACACTCAACAAAGAGACGAATTAGTCAACAATACAAAACAATGAAAATTTAATAAAGCTACTTATTCAAAATTATAACAGCCTTTACAGAATTAATTCCAAATGATGCAAGAGTTGTTAACATAGTATTATACCATCATAATTATTTCTTACCTAGAGTTTCCCAAAGCTTCAGAGGGGAAAATATATGACATGGCAATGGGAAAATAAATAAATACATAAGACCCAATAGAATTCCATGGTCAAGAGTCTTAAGTTAATTCCTGTTTGTGTCTACTGATGCTAAAATTCGAGTTTAATTCCTTCACTCATGAATCCACAAGCAATTGTAAACAGAGGATGTCAAAACAAATTTGCTAGTTAGAGAATATTTTCAATAAATTTGTGAGTGTACAATTTTCAATTAATCAATTTGCATGATGTAGACATGGCATATGCAGACCCATTAGATAAATATAGCCTGATTTGACTATAATATGGAGAAATCATATTGCCGTGAACTCCATTTTCCATGCCTAGACCAATTTTTAATTAAGCAATTAAATGAAATGATTTCATTTCACAAGATTCACGGGCATGTATAACCACAGAAATCTAACTAACAAAAGTCGAAACCATAAAAATAGATCGAGAACTTACTAAATGCTTAATATGCTAATGGCAGGTCTAGGTCGGCAATAAGAACAAAATTTTGAAACCACCGCCACCGGTAGAGTATTCAAAAAGAAAATCCTTGTGAAACTCTGTTCTTATGCTATTGAATTAACGATATACCTGTCTGCTTATCTTGACGGTATATGATCCAGCGAAACAATCAATCGGTAGAACACTCGTGCTGATAACGTGTTATAAAATATGAGAATAATAATAAAGAAGAATGCAAGATTTGTTGACCCAGTTCGTCAGAATGACTACATCTTAGGGGCCAGGAGGATTTTCATCGCTATGATTCTCTGTATTCTCTCCTCTCCTGGTGTTACACAAGGATAGTCTATTTATAACAAAGAATTGGGCCGTAGCCCTAGAAGCCTACTAAAGCTCACAAAGTAATGTCCACTAAATAATAGTATACATATTTACAATAGTAAGAGAGGTGGTGGTTGATTCTCAATTAGTAGATAAGATATTAGTTATCTTACTCTTTGTTGTCATTGGTAGATAACATAGAAGTTTGAGAATTATTGATGGAGATTGGATCGCGAGATCCAGTTTCCGTCATTAAAATATATTATATTTAATACTAATAGTTATTTACGGTATTATAAGAAATCTCATTAATTATTCTTGATATGTTTTCCTAGTTTATCAAGATATGATTGTGAGAATCGTTTTCTTATATTGTTTGACTTGGCTACCAAGTATTACTTGGGCCCAAAGTCTTATAGTTTCATTTCATGCTTTTTCTAAAGTAGTATAAATGCTCCCAATATCATTATAAGGACACGTTGAATTATTAATAATATAAGAGTTTTTAGGAGATTTTCTGTGTTTATCCGAGACGTTGTCTCACCCCTTGTAGAGCGTATATCGCCCTACATCAATTATTGATTACTAAAAATATTCAATTTTAAAAATTTATGGTGTATGTTGGCACCAGATTAGGTTGTGTTTAGTGGGTGATATGTTTGATTATTTTGTTGTTCTGTTCATTAGTGTTTGACGTTTTGGGAATTCATGATTAGAGTTCTAAATACTACTGTGATATTTAAACAGACAAACATACTCAAAAGTTGTAATAGTATATATTTGGGTATTTTGGTTTTTACTTTTTTTCTTCAACTTTTATCATGTTAGTTATAATGCTAATGAAATTGGGCTATTTGTTTATTCATGTCTGTACATTTCGAATTTGATACCATCATAATGCTAGATTATGTGGAATTTCCTTTGTGTATGCACTCATTTCACATATTTTATACTTTTATAGAATTATATATTATTGTTCTCTTTTAGAGCTGCTCTAGTACAAACCTTTGATGGATTTAGAGTTTTTGCTATTTATCTTCATTTTCAAGCAGATACAATAATGTAATAAATGTATTATTCTATTTGTTTTTAAGCAGAGGAATGTGGTTGTTCATATGTTCATTATATTAAGTGTTAAAATATGAATTTAACATATGCATTTGTTTATAATGTATTTAATAAAAGCTTTGCTTGGATCTATATGGAGGATTTGAAATTTCAGAGCCAAGAGTTTATTAATCCGCTCGATAACTAATGGAGTAGCAGGAAAATGTTTGTCGTAGATATAAATGTGATAAAAATGAAGAAAATGATTATATTCCATTTAACAAATTCAGTAAAAAGTATCACAGTATATGAAACATGTATCAAATATTTTTTTCTTAGATATATAGTATGCATTTCTATAATTTTATTATATTTTTTTATTAGTTTCCTTTTATTTATGATATAATATAATTTATAATTTTGATTTCAATTGCTAAATTTATGGTCCTGAAATATTCTCACAATATACGTCTTTCTTCATCAATCATTTTTCTTTGCACAAATACATTATATTAAGTACATACTACATAACTTATAATTTAGAATAATAAATGAATAGAAATATGCAACTACAATATTAGGAAATAATTAACGTCTATATATTGAATTAATAAAACTAATTAAATGTTTCAAGTAATTTAAAATTAATAATATAAATACTATTTTTAATCCAAATACGTGCTAGTACTAACTATAATCTGCAGATATTTTTAAAAAATACCTTATCTACTAAAAGTCAATCACCTCCAATCTCTATAAAACCTCTATTTCAAATTCTAGGAATACTATGAAGATTTATTTATGGTATTTTAATATTTATATCTTAACCATTCAATTTACTTATAATTATATTTTTATTGTTAAATTATAAATAATACTCCCTCCTATATATTTTTTTTAAATGTCATTCTGAATTTTTTCAGATAAATTAAAAATATTTTTTATGCCAAAAATTAACCTTAGTTAATTATAATTAAATATGTTTAATAATAATTATTATGGGCTGAAAAATTGTTCACATAACACATTTAAAAAAAATGAAAATTTAAATAATCATGTTAGGGGTATATATGAAATAATGGGGGAAGAAAATGTCAAAACGACATTTATTATACACGTGGTTAAAATGACATTTTAAAAGAATAAGAGAAAATATGTATTATTAAATATAATATATTTTGAATTGTATAGTATGTTGATTATTAAAATATCTAATATTATTTTATAATATGATTTATTTTCAACCCGCGTAATACGCGAGGTTATAACCTGGTGAATGGTTAAGATTTAAATATTAAATAACATAAATAACTCTTCATGGTGTTCTTATAATTTGAAATAGAGGTTTTATAGAGATAGAAGGTGGTAGATAAGAAATGTATTATTGTTCTCTTTTATGCTACTTCAGTACAAACCTTTGATGGATTGAAAGTTTCCTTATTTACTGAATCTTCTGGTTTGTATCTCATGATAGTGTAAATGAGAATTCGAAGTTTCTATAGGTAATTGAATCATTGATGGAATTCTTTGTGTGATGTAATACCTATTTTCTGTTAGACAAAAACTCATATGAGACGGGTCTCTATTTAACTCAAGTTATACCCGCTTCGCCAAATAACAACTAAACCTGTTTGACTGAATCTCTTATTTCGAGTTAAATATGTAATAAGCCCTTTGTGTATTTTTCTCTCTCAATTTTCAGATTTCCTGATCCAACTCATTCCCCTCGTTATGCTGTCAAAGTCCGATGTCGTTTTAGATTTCCTGATCCCAACATTTTCTTTCTTGTTGCGTCCTCAAATTCCGTTATCGTTAGAGACTTGTTTGCTGTGTTTTTGGGCTCAGGCTGCCATTGTTTCTTACTTCTTTGTCGCCGTCGAAGGTCTGCGTATGAAGTTCGTCACACGAAGGCCGAAATTGTCCTACACTTTATCTCCCTCAAGAACGTCAATTTTTATATATTTAATTTCTTAATTGTTCCACTAAATTTTAATTATTTCCCTTTGGAATTCAGGTTATATGCAATCCGATCTGGAAAGGCTAAATTCCTAAGGTGACCACTTAATATGATAATTCCTTGAGAAATTTAAAGTTTGTAAATGAGTTTTTGGAGGGAGAACGCTTTCCTGATAGACGGATTTGGGTAGGAACAACCGTTGTACAAAATCAGATCCATTAATTTTCCAGATTTGAAACCGGCAAACTAGTGGGAAATATTTCTCCCTTCACTATCAATTTTCCCTAACCAATGCATCCTTGATTCTCACCAGTTTCTCCCTTCAGTAGCAACAAAACCAATTTCTCGCAACATCCAAGTGAGAGCAGTTCCAAGGGAGAGTTCGCCAGCATTGGTGAGAATCCTCCGGCGATTCCAACAGAGATCAGACTTGAAATTTTGCATCCTTCGTGTTCCTTCTCTTGCGTTGTTCTTTGTAAAATTTGAACAGTTTCTAATTCAGTCTACACTAGTTCTTTTTAGCTCATTAAGGGTATAACTGGTTTTTTGTATGGTCAGTACAATATTGGTTAAGGGTGTATGAGACCGTCTCACACAAGAGTCCCTCTTTCTTTTATATATCTTCATTCTCAAGCAAGTACAATAATATAATAAATTTTTAATTCTATTTGTTCTTTAGTTGAGAAATGTGGTTGTTCGTATTTTCATTATATTAAGTGTTAAAACATGATTTAACAAATGTATTTGTTTATGATGTTATTAATAGAAGCATTGCTTAGATCTCCATGGAGGATTTGTGAATTAAAATTTCAAAGCCAAGACTTTGTTAATTCTCTGGCTAATTATTGGAGTAACAAGAAAAATGTTTGTCGTAGATATAAATGCGACAAAAATGAAGAAAATGATTATATTCCGTTGCGCAGATTCAGTAAAAGGTATTGCAGTGTATCAAACATGTATCTAATTATATTAAATATGTATCAAATACTCTTTTTTTAAATGGTATACATTTCTATAATTTTATTCTATTTTTATGTTTTTTATCAGTTTCCTTTTATTTATGATATAATATAATTTATGTTACATTAAAATTTTGATTTCAATTGTCGAATTTATGGTCCTAAATTTTCTCATAGTCCACGTCTTCCTTCCTTCATCCCTCATTCTTCTCTGCACAAATATATTATATTAAATACATACCATATAATCTAGAATTTAGAATAAAAAATGAATGCAAATATGCACATATAATATTAAAAAAATAAAAAGCATGTTTATAAATTGAATTAATCAAACTAATTAAACGTTTAAAATATTCAATCTAAAATTGATAATATAAATATTATTTTCACCACTGCGTAATACGTGAGGATAAATGTTAGTATTAATTCTAATTTACAATAAATGAATGTGCTAGATAAAAAAATTAAACAATTAATGGTCGAGATGTTAGTTAAACTCATAAACTATTTTAAAAGTCAAAAGTTTCTTTTAATAAATAATTAAAAAACCATAAATAATTCCTTATAAATTTTTTAGAATTTAAAATAAAAAATTAATAGAGATGAAGGGTGATTTACACTTATAATTAGAAGATACGAGATTGTATAAAAGACTTGTCAATCTTTAAAGGCTAGGTCTTATATGCACCCAAGTGCACCGTGCACTCATATTACATTTTAGAATAGTGTGACTTGTTATATTGAAAAATACAATTTATTTATACTGACCGTACAATTATTAATATGGAAAAATAGTTGCATAATTAAGTGTATATAAATTTCACTTTTCAATATAACAAGTTGACAATTCTAAAAGGGAAAAAAAAGAGATATACCCACTTTTATTAAAAATTAAAGATATCTTCCCATTCCATATAAAAAAAAGATATCTACCAATTTTTTAATAAAAATACATATATGCCCTTATTATAAAAAAGATATATACCCACATGGTCCACATCCTTATTTCTTTAAGATTTAATTAAATTATACACTATTTCTCTTTTGTTTAATTTTATTAAATATATTCATCTTTATTTATTTTTGTTATATCTTAATTTTTAAAATTAGATAAAAAATATTAAATAATTTATTATAATAAAATTTAATATATTACATCAATAGACTAAATAAATAAATCATTATTTTACATTAAAATAATAATAAACAAATTTAACTATGTGGATCAATTATCTTTTTAATTCTTTACAATTATAAATGTTATCAATTCATTTCTAAAAATTGAATAAATTTTTCTAATATTGATTTTTACTAAATCTAATAATTTAATTTTATTGAGCCATGTTTTTAATTTTAAATTTTATAACATGTATTTAAATATAATATTTTATTAACACATACTTATATATAAATTTATATGTGTGTGTATACATGTATATTAAATGGATAGAGTAGTGATGGGTGGGGGTGTTTTTGGATGAAAAATATAAAATGAGTATATTTCTTTTTTTCTTGTAAGGATGGGTATAAATCTTTTGTTGTTGTTATAAAAGTGGGTATATTTGCCTTTCTTCACATTTCATTCTAAAATGCACTATGAGTGCATGGTGCATACATGACATGATAGGATTAACCATTGTAGAAAGGATAATTTGGATAATTTTTATTAATTACTAATAATTGCGCACTAATTACACAAAAAAGCAACCCACATTGTAGAGTGCTACCTTCCTCTAAAACAAGAATAATGAAAAAGAATGGCGAGAAAAGCCACCTGTTGGTTCCTCCCAAAAACCACATTCATAAACCACTGCCACTTGTGATCAAAGATTTGTTCCTTCGAAAAATACTGCAATTCTCCCTCTCCTCTTTCTCTCCCATAATCACATTTCTACAATTCTTGGTCTTCCTCACCAAAACCGTTTTAAATGTTCACAGAATTCGACTAGGTTTTATACTAAAGAGATTTGCCCAAATCTGAAACAGCAAACGCCCTATCTTGACTGATCTCTGTAATTAATATAGAGATAAAAGAGATTGGGTTTTGATTATTTGACTTTGAGGGAAGAATCGCACGAACAATTGACACCTTTTAATTCAATTGCGTCTCAAATTCATCCCTCTATAAGTTTTGGGCATTTTGTGTTTGTGTGGTTCTTTTGATTCCATGGGTGCTGGTGCAGAGGTATCTGGTGGAGGCGCAGTATTGGAAATGGAGTCCTCTGCTGCCGTTGTTGATGAGCCTAAAATCACCATCCCCACCAGTGAAATGAACACTGAGAAATTTGTTAATTCCGATTCTGAAGAATCGGGGAAAATCGATGGTGTTAAGGATTCTGGTTTGATTTCGATTGCAGATTCGAAATCGGAACTGAAAATGAAGGAATTTGTCGATATGTTGAAGAAATTGGAGCTGAATCCCCAGGCGAAGGAGTTCTTTCCTTCCTCCTATTATCAGAGCCAAATTGGGCCCTTCAGTTTTGTGTCTTTAGATAAAGACATGGGATATGATGGATTACCGAATAATCGAAGGGTATAATTTAATTCTTCTATTCATTGAATTTTAGCTAGCTGGTTTATTGAATTACTAAGTTGCAGTCATGTAATCTTTGTATTTATAATTTTGAATTGAATTTTTTTAGTTTCTGGCGTTCAATTAGATTGATATTTGATGCTCTTAACAATAGAATGATGAATTCCGTGTACGTCTTGTTGAAATGGGTGATGGAACTTCCAAATTTTAATTAGATTCTTTGCCTTTAGTTATAAATTGATTGATTTTGTTTTTTAAACCAAACTTTTATGTTCTGATTATCTTTTTTGCATTCTGAATTATGATGATCATGTATATTGTATCATCATCAAATGGCCATGGTGATTTAAGAATAACTTTATATTCGTAGATGCACAAATGATTTCTAGTCCAGCGTTGTCATGATTTCACGGGACGGGCGAGTGTCTTTGCATGAACTTTTTTTGTAAAGAATCTCCTTTTTGTATATAAAGGTTTTTCTGACAAACATTTGTCAATATATCTTTCTTGAGTGGAATAACTGCTTTCAGGATTCTTTTTATTGTAAGCATCAGCGAATGAACATATTTCATTGAAGTTGAAAGTGAAACTAACATTCTATTTTATCACGTTTCAGTTGTAAAAGAAAGAATCTTAACGGATCTGACAATTGCTAGGAGATGTATCTTTTTGAAATTATGTTTGTTGGATATGTCATTAACATCACTTAGTTATTATAATTAACGAAATTTACTTTATTGTGGCATTAACACGTGAGAACCAGTTCGCTAGCTGGGCTCCATATCAAAACCATATATATATAACAATTAGCAATCATGTAATTACCTCTTTTATATGTTTTTAATTTTTCCAAATCAATGGTTAATTGTCATCACATCACTGCTTATTAATGTAGTATTCTGCATAACATCACTTTTAGGTTGGATTATCCGACTTACGTATTCTTCATAAGTAATAGGGTGTTTTTTTTTTTTTTGGTTTTAAATATAGTGTTGAACTGTCACATTCTTGTGCCTTTTACTATTCTTAATGGTTTTCTAACTTTGTTTTGTCAGAGAAGAAATAACTACAATCAGGGTAAAAAGAGAGTGAATGGCAGAGCTTTTAGAGCTCAAAGAGAAGATAGTATTAGACGAACTGTCTATGTCTCGGACCTTGATCTCCATGTAAGTAAAGATCAACAGCCCTTATTATGTACTAGCGTTTCAGAATTATTATTGTTATTACTATTTTTTTTTTCCAGAATTTAAAGTGATATGACTCTTACTTGTAGATCACTGAGGAGCAGCTTGCTGCATTATTCAGCGGCTATGGACAGGTATGCTACTCATCTTGGTAAATCATGCTCAAATACTTGTGCCTATTTTGGTGATTGATGAGTTTACTTTTATAGCCATCTGCATATACTGCCTTTTTAATTTCCCTTTGCTAACCAAATTATTGTACCTGAGAGCTATAGCATTTCTTTCAATATGAAGGAATACATCTTAGTATAGGAGTCTTAAGAACCTTATTAGGTCATTTTCCTGTGGAAGTCGTAAAAATGATATTCATAACCTTATGAAACTGGTAATGCACTTCTTGAGTTTTTGGAGTTGGTATAATGTTTCAAATTCATATTAATAAGGTGTGCTTTCTGCAATTTTATCAAGTTCTGTTATCAGGGTAAACCCTCTTATCTTAAATTCTTAAACCTTAGGTGATGATTGTCTTGGGTTTCAAGTGATTTTTTAAAATGGTTTCTGAAATCTAGGGGATTTTGAAATCCTGATTAGCAGAAGGCTGTTTAAAGTTTTCGAGTAGGCTGAGATTTAACTTTTGACAAATCAAGATTTAATGAAGTTTTATTATTATATTATTACTATTGAGTGTGATTGAAATGAATGATGTGATGTATGATTTAAATATATTAAGGTGTGAGGAGAGACAATTGATTGCAATGGAAAGTGTGATAATAGATATATAGGTATTGTTGTGGTGGTTTGTTAAATCTGGATTTCAGAATCCCGAACCAGAACTGATTTAAATTTCTAAACCCAATTCCCGGTTTTTAAAAGCCAAAACAAACATCACCTTAGTGTCTCATTTTTTTACCCTTTCTTATTTTTATATTATTAACATTAGTATGTTTTGAGTCTTTTGACTATTTTTTATCATTACATGTTAACATCAATTTCCAAAAAAAACACACTCAACTTGATGTTCTAATGTCTAGCCAAATTTAAAAAAAATGTCACTATTTTGATAAAATATTTGTGATTGTGACATGCACTGTACTTTCTAAAAAGACAGTGTTACGTATAAATAAGCTTCTTTATCTGGATAAACCTCTTATTTTAAATTCTGCAATTTTACTTCATGTGGCAAACTAAACAATGGGGAAAACAATGTCCCTGAGATATTCATTTTTAAAAATACGTATGCCTGTCCACCATCCTCCAGGCAACATCATCCAGTGAAGCTGGGATGCCATCTGCTATCTATGCAATGAGGTTTGACTGCATTTTTTAATCTCCACTCTGGCGAGATTTAGCAATTTTTATGATCTTTATGACTTTGATCGCCTGTGAAATTCAACATTACGCAAGGATAGAGGTGTGATAAATGGATAACACCCTATATATATATATACACACACTTGTTATTTTGCATATTTTGGATTCTTGAAACATCTCTAACTAGCTCTTGAACCCCGCGTAACTACGTGGTTTGAAAAATAATATTAATTTTACATTAAATACTATAAATATTAATTTTATTTGATTAATTTAATTCAATTATAGTGATGTTTTTTTTGTTATTCAATATTATGTATGTGCAATATATTTCCTTTAAATATAAAAAGGTTTGATATAATGCAATGTGGGCAGCAACGTTCTTCCAGATTCTGAAGTGATTTACAATGTGGGCAGTGCCATCTAAATATATGCAATCCAATTTTATTAACATTGACTAAATCAAATAGAAAAAAGATTTGATACGATAAATGCTTAATCTTTATTGGTTGACCGTTATTGATTTTTGCTTAATTAAATTTGTGATTAGAATCTTGAAAGACAGATTAATTAAAAAATAAAATAAAATAGAAGGCTTGGGTAGGCTCGGATAGAAATTGGAGTATTCTGGTGCCTGCCATGTAGGATTTGGATATTCAGCAATAGATGTACGAAAAAATATTGCTTCTGCTTATGCTTTCTGTATCTCTATCTTTGACAGGTAATTAACTGTTTTAGAACCACATACTTGACCAGTGTAACCATATTCAACTTATGTCTTATGCTTCAACATTGCATTGTTGTAAAAGTAAATATTAGGATCTTTTCTTCACCATGCCCCTCAAGTTTGTTGCTTTTTTTTTTTTTGGATGGTAACATTAGACATTATTTTGTGTTGGCACTATTTGTTCACTTGCTCTTTTTAGTTTAGAATTTTTAGATTAAATATTTGTTAAACCAATGCCCTGTTCCAAATTAAATATAATAAAATAAAGGAACAGCTGCATACAAACACCTAAGTGATTTACAATGTGGGCAGCGACGTTCTTCCAGATTCTGAAGGATCATCATTGCTGCATCATTAACCACCTTTATTAGATCTTCTAATAGGAAATAATGTCTTCATTTTATTGAAAAGATATTCCATCATCTATAATCTATGAACCTTATCCGTTAGCATTGACACTGTCCCCTTTTTTTCTAGGAGGATTTCTTCAGCATCTTACTTTGGGTGATATAATTTGCAAATTCTGGCTGGATAATTGACGTTGGAATGTATTGATAATATCTTCTACCTTTTATCTTTCCTCTGTTTACTTTGTAGGTGGTCGATTGCCGAGTTTGTGGTGATCCGCACTCCCGTCTTCGCTTTGCATTTGTAGAATTTTCTGATGAGTGTGAGTTGACCTTTTTTTTTTTTCGGTTAGTTGCAAATAAAATCACAACCTTTTCGCGATTTGCAATCTAATCGAAACTTTTGAATTTAGGTAAACAAAACCAAAATTTAAGATTTTTTTGCAATTCGAACCAACGGGCCGATTCGCTCCTGCCGGGAAATGATGATTAATTTGCATCCAAACACTTAACATGTTAATACAATTAATAATTCGTTGCCAGGCAGGTGAAACACCATTTTTTGGCAGGAGCAAATCTGTCCGTTGGTTTTAAATTGCAAAAAAAGAAAAAAAAATTGAGGTTTTGTTTACCAAGATTTAAATGTTTAGATTAGATTGTAAATTGCAGAAAGGTTTTGATTTTATCTACAATTAAGCCATTTACCTTTATATTCTCTCTTCCTTAAAGTGGCTTACCACTTAACATCCTTGTCTGATCTCTTGTATTTATATAACTTGAGTGGTTAATGCTAACAGTTTCTGCTAGAGCTGCTCAATGCGTCAATGGTACAATGTTAGGTTTCTCTCCAGTGAAGGTCTTGCCTTCTAAAACTGCCATTCTTCCAGTCAACCCCACATTCCTACCCCGGGTAAGAACAACTTGTAACATTGTTAATTATGTTAGATAATCTTGTTAACATCATTGCTCCTTCTATCTGGTGTTTCACTTTTATCTCACCTTTCTCATTTTGCCACCTAAATTTGTTGTCGCTGTTTGTTTTATGCTTTTTTACAGTCGGAAGATGAACGTGAGATGTGTGCCCGTACGGTCTACTGCACTAACATTGATAAGAAGGTCCAAATACCATATAGTCTTGCTTTGTATTATGCTGCGATATGCTTAGATTTTCTCTGTTATGTTTAGAATTTGTGATATGCTTAGTTTTTCTTATGATGCTATTATGGCCAAAATGTCTTAGAAGTTAACTAACCTCCTTAAATTAGTACTGTCGGGACCCTGCAATATTATTAATTTGGAGAGGTATTAATTAATCGATAAATTAATAATTTAGTAATTAAATGAGACCTTTAATATTCAGTAAACAAATACGTGGAACTTGAGTTATTCAATGTACTAGAGTTAAATATGAGCAATGTGTAATGATTTAATATAACTACTACATAAACAAATAACCCAATATAAATTTTTTTAAATCATGCCCAACAAATGACTTCCCATCTAAAAGATGTCCAAAAAACATTTATGAAAAACCAAATATGGAAGGCATTATGTGAGTACAAAAGAGATCATCCCCCATGCACCCAAAAAGATTTACAGCAGTGGCTTGTTTTAAATTAAAAAAAAAAAATAACTAACAAAAATAAATTCATGTTTTACTAAATTTTCCTAGCTATCATTGTAATATTAGGAGATTATTAGCTTATGATGTTGATGAGACCATAGATTTATACAAGGGTCATAGGAAAAAATATTATCTTATTATTTTATTGAAACTATTATTTTAAATAATGGGCCCAAGTTGGGACTGGAGAAAATTATTACGTTAGAGAGGTTATTAATTTATCGAGTATTAATTCATGTGATCCGTGTTGTCCTTAGCAGATTATTCAATCCGATGTTAAGAATTTTTTTGAAGCAAGATGTGGTAAGGTATGCATAGAAGTCCCACAAGAAGTTGATTTTGTAAATTCTTGGCTTGATATAATTCGATGACCGATAAATCACTTATTTGTAGGTTTCCCGCCTAAGGCTCTTGGGAGATCACGTGCATTCAACTCGAATTGCTTTTGTTGAATTCTACATGGTACTTTACTTGCTTACTTTACTCCAACCAAATGGGCTATCTAATTTTTTTTCCACACATCAATGCTTCATACCTAATTATGGTTCATTAGTTGACACTTTCATGTATAACTTTAATGGTTATTTAAAATGCCCGGTCAACATAAAACTTTATTTTAAAGGTCCCGCTGTTGCTATTCGCTGTCTCTGTGGTAAACAGTGGTCAAAGCCCATTTAAGCCATGGGCAAGTGTCTTTCTGCATTGAATAAGCAACTAGAATATTGTCATATTATTTAGCAAAAGAATAACTCAATGCCATTTAAAAAAAGAATGAAGGAAAATCCTACCACTGGTATAAAAAATTGAAATGAAGGTATAATTAATGATATCAAAGTATCTTCTGCATCAGGTTTTCAACAATTAAGAAACAACTAAATAAAATTTTAAGTAAAGAAACGCATTTGAGGTGGTATATTTTTGGTGCAGTTCTCCATCAAATGCTTTTGGATATTCTCTTCCTGATTATTTTGAAGTGTTGCTTTCTAAATATTTCGTTGATGACATGCTATACAAATCTGGATTTATTGCAAAACTGGTCCCAAGAGAAATTTCTCATTGCACTTTTTGGTTCCTATGTTCGAAAATGATCCTTTTTTAATTTGTATTTTAAATTGCAAAACTGATCCCACAAATATATTTTAACATTGTTGGGACTGTTATTTGTAAAAAGAAAAAAAGACCACTTTTGCAATGACCTTATTCTTGTGGGACCATTTTTTCAATCAACCCACACCAATCCTCGTGGGTTATAGAACTTAGTGATGTAGCATGGTGGTGTTTGGTATTTTAATCCTACATATTTGCTGTTGTTTTTGTGTATATGTAAAGAGTAAATCATGCAATACATGATTTCAATATAATTTTTTGATTTGTGCTAGGAACTTTGTCTTAGACTTGTTGTGTGTTAATAATTATAAGTGATATCCAATGAAATTAAAAATTAGGGAAAAAGGACCAAATTTTTAGGGCTATGTATCTAGTTGTGGTGCAAATCCAGTATTAAGAGGTTTTATTAGAAGACATTAGTAGAAATTGAGCATGATGCTTATGGTAAAGAACTTTCAGAATAGTAATAGAGTGTCACTAACTTCCCTTTCCTCGTCTTTTATACCTGTTAGGATAAGAAAAAAAAGAATAGCATTACTTGAAAAAACACAGCCTAAATGACAGGATTTTCCCTGGAGAATTTACTCATACACATGTGGTAGTGCACTTCCTATCAGTTCCAAAGAATCATTGTAGACAAAATGTCTCGTCTCTTAAATAATGTTTTACATGCTACTCCCTCCGTCCCAAGATTACTTGAACACTTACCTTTTTGCTCGTGTTTTAGCGAGCGAATTGTTTATTAGTATTTGAAATAGTAAAGTGACTTTTAAGGTGGGGTATGATAGTCTTACTCTTCCTCTATCATACGCATTTCTTAAAATTAATTTATCATTTCGTATACTAATAAAAAACTCGCTCGCTAAAACACGAGCGAAACAGTAACTGTTCAAGTCATCCTGCGACGGAGGGAGTATCATTTTTTGTATATGAACATTTAAAAAACATTGTTAAAGCATAGACAAGCAGGTTGAATTTGACTTCAAATTTAATTCCATTTGTGAGAGTTCTGAAAGTTGATAGTAACATTTGCAGGCTGATAGTGCAATATTGGCCCTTGATTGTTGTGGCGAAATTCTTGGTTCACAACGTATCAGGTACAAGTCTCACAAAGTTTTTTCACTATTTTTCTACAAAGTTGAAACCTTTTCGTTTTAACTAGTTTTCACAACATTTCAGGGTTAGTCCTTCAAAGACTCCTGTGAGGCCACGGGTTACTCGCCTTGGAGATCGGTAAATCTTGATGGGAGAAATGAAGCGGCGGTGAAATTCACCTTAATTATGTTTTTCTCCCTATAACTGAGGATGGTAACTTTTTCCTTGCTAAGTGGAGTATAAATCTTGATGTTTTAAATTTAATTTTAATTTTCGAACTTATAACTGCTTTCACTATGATTTACCATCTAATTTTATCTTCAGTAATATAATGTTAATTTATTGAAACATTCATAGTCCTGTTTCTTATGCTTTTGGTTCGGTCTTATGTGTGTTGTACCATTTACTTTAGACGGAGTCTTGGGTGAGACGTCTCATAAATGAGGCACAACTCCTATTTGCTATTTGGGTAATGTTTTCCTTTAAAACATGATTGAGTTAATAATCCATAAATTCATGGGTCATATAATAATATAGGGGTGTTTTGAAAAGATTATAACTGGTTATAATTACATAAAATTGCGTGCAAAAGCGAATTAGAGTGTTTTGTATTTGAGTGTTTCTATTTAAATTAATCACTTAGAAGTTATAATCTAAAAGTTAGGAGGGTATGCTTTTAATTATTTCTAGCTTCTCACTAATATTTTATTCTATATAATTTTTTCTCGAACACATATTTACTTTTTATAAAATTTTCAAACACTTGTCACTTTTACTATTAAGGGGTGTTTTGAAATACTAAAAACAGCTTCTAAAAACACTTATTTTTAAACGTTGTGAGAAATAGTATATGAAGTGTTTTTAGTGCTTTAAAACACACAAGTAAGTACAATCACCAAAATTAAATCACTTTTTTAAAATATAATATTTGCAACCACTCCCATAATAAATGAAAAGTAAGTACAATCACCAAAATTAAATCACTTTTTTTAAAATATAATATTTGCAACCACTCCCATAATAAATGAAAACCTATCTTATGTATGATGTCATTTCATATAAAATTTTGGAATTACTATAAATGGTGTTAGTTTTTTTTTTAACTAAAAGGTTTTTTTTTTTTTATCGGGCAAAGTTAGATGTTAGTTGTTAATAGTTAGAACACAAGCATCCAAATACTCCACGAAATCACTAATCCACCTTATAACTCCCATAACTCCAAATTCGTTCCCAGAGGGAATCGAACCTGGGTCTCCCACTCAAATGAGGAGCCCAGTGGCCAGGTGGGCTAAGTCACCCGGTTTTAACTAAAAGGTATTAGGTGGAAGTATTAGTCGTTTACACGGAATATTTATGTATACTAGTTGCATTATTCACTTCAAGTGCATCTTAAATAGTATCAGTTGTTTTATTAAAAGGTATTAGTTGGTCAGTATTAGTTTTTATAGCTTGTTTTAATTGAGTAGTACTCCCTCCATCCCACAATTGTGTTGCATTTCATGATTGACACACTTTTTAAGAAAAATATAGTGAGTAGAGTTTTAAGGGATAATTTGGCATGTGAAATCTCTTTTTGTTAGTATTACTGTTATGCATACGGAGTGTCAGTGTTATGCATAGGAAGTGTCGCAGTTAAGAATTGCTTGATTTTTAGACTAACACATCATATGCATAACAATGATAGTACGTATGCACAATAGTAATACTTAAAGAAAATGAGTTCACTTGAACTTGACCCCAATTAAGTTTTTACTGATTTGGTAATTTTTTATGTTATAAAGTAAAAAAATTGGTTGGACTAAGTGTAGTGAGGACATGGATCCCCGGGTCCAGATGCAACTAAACCCTCCATTTACTGTAGAGGATCCAACTCTGGTGTAATGGAGGTACCAAAAGTAATACTAATATTTTTTGTATTTTTTGTAAATAAGTGACTATTTGTGAGGTTAAAATCTATGAAAGTATTTCCATTTTAAGGGTATATGTATATAATTATGAGTTGTATAGGACTGAGTGGACAAATAATTATGAAATGGAGAAAATATTAATTATGTATGAGTCGGACGGTGCAACTAGTGCATCCAATTATTATTTTTATTGTATTGCATGGGTTTATCAGACACAGTTCCTTCTTAGCTAAGTCTATGTCTATGCGAGGTCCTCGCAGTACGACGCAGCGTGGTTTCGTTCACACTGGTAATTTTTCATTGCTAGAATTTTAATTAAAAAAAAAAAAAATCCCAAAAGGATAGTTCATAATTTTTATTTAAAATTTAGTAAATAAGGGTATGTTTATTATGAGTTTGCGAATTCCGTTTTGAGAATTTCAAAAGCATAACTATATTTGTATGAAAGATTATGTAGGTTGAATTTCAAAAGTCATCATAGTTCTAGCACTATTTTACATTCTCTCTTATATTTTTTTAAAAAAAAGGATAAACCCAGTGAAAAAATTCCTATTATATATGACAAAGTGTTAAATCATCGGGGTAAATCTTGTGTTAGTCGGTCTCACACAAAATATCAAAAATATATTTTTTATCCCAATTTAAATGACATAATTGTTTTTTTCCAAAGTGAATTATCAATTCTAAACCAAAAACTTTCGTTAAAAATAAGAATTATTTGGAAATAAATCACCACATTTTACTTAATTATAATCTGATCTAGAGCTATGAATGCAAACACATCACCAATTTTAAATATTATTGCAAATTTGACTTTTGGAAATCTCTTTTATGCCCTTGTGTGATGTGACACCCTTTTGTGCTAATTAATCTTCCGATCAACCCTCCTTGTGCCAAGTCGGCAAGACACATCACACACATGCACAAAGAGAGCTGTCTAAAAGTCTAATTTACAATAATATTTAAAATTGATTGTTTTATTTACAATATTAATCCAAAATTTCAGATTACATTGCCCGCCAATTAAGCAAAGACAAATTCTCTTGTGAACCCCAACAATTTAATTTTAGGAGTTTTTTTTCTAATTTTTTTCAAGTTTAATTTTTTTTTTTTCAATTTTAATTTTCTTTTAACTTTAATTTCAGTTTTAGGTTTTTTTTTTTCTCGACACGTATCCAAACCCTGCCCGAGTGGTTCATGGTTCACTCGATCCAAGTGGTTCATGGTTCACCTGACTTAAATGGTTCATATATGATTTATGGTTCATTGTTTAGGAGTTAGTGTTTAGAGTGCATAATTCATCCAAATTAAAATTAAATCAATTACACCGTGTAATTGGTGCACAGGAGAGTAACTCTTAAGCAAAGGGGTGATTTAATTTTTCAATAAGTATAAAAATAAAAATAATAAAAATCAAGATTTCTTACGTTACAACTTACACAACCCATAGGGGGGGTGGGTTTGTGATTGCATGGTTTCAACTTTCAACACGAAAACTTTGGCCATGGAGAATTTTGCAAAATATAGAACACACGTGTGGCAGCGTTTTTCTCTCTTCCTTAAAAACTCCGAATCCAACTCCATTCCCCATACCAAAGAGATCACCAGACTGTAATTGCCAAGGGAAAAAGAGGAGCTAGGAAATTTTGTAAAGGTACGACGACGTGTCGTACATACTCATACCACATTTTATGCACACATCATGTTTGATGAAATGCTTGATCCAATATACACTGCATATACTAGAAATACAAAAATTGATTAGGACCCTTCTAGATTTCTACAAATTTATGGTCAGATCTTTTGATGAAAAATCATCTTCTGTTTTGTCAGTTTTTTCTTCGATTGATATGCCCTGCATTTGTGATTGATTTCATATAATACTCTGCATTTTATACAAATTGTTCTTCTGATGACTGATGGCCTTATGGATAAATTGACGTTTAATTAATTAATAGAGCTTTAAACAATCTTCGTGTTTTTGGGCCTTCTGAAGTATTAGTAATTGTGGAGCTTTTTAACTTTGCAAAGTTCTGATTATGTTTTTTCGACAATCTGCGGAATATGTACTATCAATCCATGACATGAATCAAAATAGAAAACAGAACTTGCATCTATTCTGGTTCATGCAGGGTTGTGGGTATAGATCAGAAAGCAGAGAAGATCATTACTTGAAAATTACTTTCGGGCAATATGATGGATAAGAGTAAACATAGGTACATCCGTAGAGTAGAAGCATTAATTGACGGATTGCTCATCCAAACGGTAGCATTTAGAAGCTGGTTTTATATTGTTTAATTGTTTCTTTTACTTATCGAATTCTTTAAATTACGAAAGCTAGAGACTCTACAAATTTCCATTTCTCCTTTTGTTTTTGGTGTGGTTATCTCGAGGGAAAAATGTAGCGTCCTTGTCAAATGCTTGCGTTTACACTTAATTATAGAAATGTGGTACATTGAACACTATCTCATTTTTGCCAGGATTAAAATGCCAATTTCCTTGGTCTTGAGTGAATGTGAGCCAAGTACAAGTCTGG
The DNA here is from genome assembly GCA_037126765.1 of Stenogyne calaminthoides. NCBI lineage: Eukaryota > Viridiplantae > Streptophyta > Magnoliopsida > Lamiales > Lamiaceae > Stenogyne > Stenogyne calaminthoides. Next base: position 12,518,729 of record JBBCBC010000004.1, on the reverse strand, counting down.
AGTGAATACACATAATTTTATTGCATGGTGCAACTGTACACAACTAATACTTTTCAGTAAGAACAAGTAATAAAGTTCAGTGAAAACAACTAATACCATATAAAAATGTACTTGAGTTGCATGGTACACCTTGGGGCATACAAGACCGTCTTTCATTAATTTTGATTACAATGGAGAAGAAATATCTACCAATGTAAGAATTTTTTTTTTCTCAGTATATCAGCTTAGACCAGCATATAAGCAACAAAAAAGTCTTCCCAGAAAGAGAACAGTAGTTCTTCTACATCTTCTTCACTGATGACATCCCCTTTTCGTCACCATGATCGTTCTTCGAGTGGCATGTCTGTGCGAAGACCACAGAATACGAAAGCAGCTGCTCAGAGGCTTGCACGTGTTATGGCTACTCAATCAGCTGATGAGGAGGAGGAAGAGGATGACCTTTTGTGTGATTTCAGTTCAGCTGGCATAGGACTTGCTGGTGGAAGGCAAAGTAGAAACCGTTCTCCACTGGTAAGAAGATTGCACACACGTGCCCCTATTTAGAAAACAAATGCAATAGTACACCACATAGCCTATGTGGCATACTATTGCATCTCTTTTCTCAAATTTTATTTACTCAATCTTCACAGCTTCATGAAAAGTTCTGCAATAATGAGGGCATGCACACTCTATACTTGATCGCATTTCTTCTATGAGTAGGTCTCCTGTGAAACAAGTTCACGTGAACCTTTTTCTTCAAAGTATAACCTTTTACCGTACAAAGTATCACTTTTTAGCATATGAAGTATCACCATTTTAAAAATGCTGATTTTATGTGTTGTTCTTCTCAAAATCACTAAATAGTGAAACTTCATATGCTAAACAATATTACTTCGTATTCTAAACAGTGAACCAAGTTCATAGAAGTTTTTGTCTTCTTCTATTTATACATTTTCTTTTTCCATCTTTAGGCAGCTACGCTAATATATGTATATATTATGAGGCCTTTATTGTTTATTCATCTGTTGCACCATTCATGCAGTTATAAGCTATAACCAATTATTCTTGGAACATAATGTACATTTAATAGGGGTGAACCATTATGGAGAATCAGTTGTTTTTATCAATGGCAATAGAATATGAGAAATTATTCTTCCAATAATATCATTAAGTATATTTCCTATACTTGTTTCTTTACTTTCTAGCCAGTTCGTAACTCAGTAGAACTGCCACAATCTTTGCGTCCAACATCAGTAACCCGAATATCTACAGCGGTCAGCTCAGTAGAGCAGCCTTTATCAGCTCGTTCAGGCTCCCTTCTTCGACCAGTTAAACCCAAGCCTACAGTAGAACTATATCCATCTCCTAATGCTTTGTTATCTGGACGTTCATCTCAACCTGATGAATCACAATCACCATCTGCTCAATCAAATGCTAGTGGAAGGTCACCTTCTTATATGAGTTCAGTAGAACAACCTTCGTCGGCTCGTTTTACATCAGTTGGAAGGCCAAACTTAAGGGTCAAAACCGTTTCCATGGCACCCTCGAGTGTACCTCCGTCACTTAAGCCAGTTGCATCTGGAATCCCTCCTGATCCCCAGTTCAACAGACACAAGGATAAAAGGTTAAAAATGTATTTTCTTAATAAAGTTCTATTTAGCATCTTAATCTTTATGTTCTTCATACTTTGACTTGTTGAATCTACTTGGATTTCAATTATATATGCTACAATAATTTTTAACATCAGGTAGGTGTTGTTTGTCTTGGTTATTAAGTGGTTTTTAAAAACCGGTTTTTGAAATCTAGGGGTTTTGAAATCCTGATAAATAGTAAGGTGTGTGTTTGTTCTGGGATTTTGAGTAAGGTGAGATTTAACTTTATGTCATGTCAATGCGTAAGAGCAAATGATGTTGTATTATTATATTGTTCGTGGGTGTGATTGTAATGATTGAATGGTGCGGGTTATGATTTTAATATATTAAAGTGCAAGGAGAAAGAATTGATTATATTGGAAAATTTGCTAGTAGGTTTATAGGTGTTGTGGTGGTTTTATAAAACCGGATTTCAAAATCACTAAGTAGAATTGGATTTAGATTGCAAAATCCAAAACCTGGTTTTATAATCCAAAACAAACATCACCATAGCTCTTTGAGGATCGGGAACTTTGTGTGGAAAAGATTTTGGCTTACATAATCTATCTAGAACTGATGTCTCTCTGAGGATAAATTTTTTATGCCACTATAACTTCTTGCTAATTTTTTGTGATGTATGCCTTTAAATTATGGAAATTGTTACTCTGTTCTATGTCCTTTAAATTCTTTGGAATCATTTGAGCAGGAAAGCGTTAAAAGTCTTATAGGTTAATTATTCTGTTATATTTCTACTGTAGATTTACTTATCTGTTAATCTCCAGGTTATCTCTAGATTTTGGTACTTTCAAATATAAAGATGCTGGTGGACAGCAGTCATCTGCTTTACAAGATGAGGTACGACGAAGAACATTAATTTCATTTTTTTATGGGATCCTCTATTTTTGTGCATAAGGGTCTATAATTTTTACGTATGAACTTTTGAACACCAATCAAATAATGTTATATGTTTGTAAATAAACTACATTTGTACTCTTCAGTTGACCTTTTAACTTCACTTTGCATAAGAGTTTGGTAATTTTTTTGTTCACTGATATTCTTAAGAGGTAAATAGTGTTCAAGCTCAAAATATGTGCTCTACCTTTAACAAAATGCTAGCAAGTTTTCTCATTTCATTTCATAATAGCATCACTGAAAAGGATTCCTTGAATTGCAGCTTGACATGCTTCAAGAGGAAAATGACAGTTTATTGGAAAAGGTGATCCTTCGAGGTTCTTATTTTAAACATATGGCTTTTATCTCTAATCGAAAAATATAATTTAAATATTGACTATCTTGCATTACCTATTGGTTGGCATCGTAACGCGACCTTCTGTTTCAGCTCAGGATAGCAGAAGAACGGTTTGAGGAAGCAGACACAAGAGCTAGACAGATGGAAAAACAGGTGATGCTGCAAGTATATTATTATTAATTTATTATTGGAAAACTCTTATGTAAACCATTTTTATCGTACAACTTGTTTGCATCTAGTGTGTATTTTTAAACAGTATTAATTGTTTCATTTAATGGTATTAGTTTGATAGTATTAGTTGTTCCATTAAAAAGTATTAGTTGTTTTACTATAAAGTGGCAGTTGCGAACCACACAACCGTATCTTTATTTTGTTGTGTACTCTGTCTTGTGTTAGATTGCATCTCTAGGGGAGGGTGTATCCTTAGAAGCTCGGCTTTTGAGCAGGTAAAGCTATGCGTTTTGAAATTCTTTAGCTAAATAATGTGGATCATTTACCTGAATTTTTCTTTTAAATGTTAACTGTGCAGGAAGGAAGCCGATCTTCAGAAACGAGAGGTAAATAGGATACTAATGCTATAATCTACTGGTCACTTATATTGCGAAACTGGTTCCAAGTCTATTGGTGTGGACGATTTTAGTCCCATGTGGATCAATTTTCTCAATTAAGTCTCATTACTTTTAAAATAATGCAATTTTAGTCCTACATTGACAATTTTTGTTTAAGGATAACAATTAATTTCTGATTTTTTAAAATTAAAATGAATACATTGGGGTCTCATTATGTCACAAAAGACACGCCAAGTCATTAGTCCGGTTGCTATTTGGAATTCCGGCAGCTCACACGAGCGGCACGTGCATGCAACCTTGTCAATATAGGACTAAAGTTGTACTGCCTCCGTCCACCAATGTTATGCCCACACTTTTGGGCACAAATATTGAGAAAAGGTAGATAAATTGAGGGTATTATGGGGTATTGTGGGGTACATTTATAAATAAAGTGATTGTTTGTGAGTAAAGTACAATGACAATTGAAGTAATTAAGTGATGGTTGGAGGATAATGATAAAATGTTTGTTTCTATAAAGGGTATGAGAATAGATTTGGTGGATGGATGATTAAGGCAACTGGGAATAGATTTGGTGGACGGATGAATAAGGCATGTGGGAATAAATTTGGTGGACGAAGGGGTATTATTTTAAAATTTATGAGACTTAATTGAGAAAATTAATTTGTAAGAGACTAAATTTGCCAACACCAACAAATACTGGATCAATTTTACAATTTACTCCTCACATATATGCATTACTTTTTGCTGACTTGCTAATATCTTTTTGTATACATTCTGTCTTTGCAGGTTGCTCTTAAAGTTGCAGCAGAAACTTATGGTGGAAGTAATGAAGAAACTGCAGCCCTCAGAATGGAGATCGAGGTAATTGTTCTTAATATTTTTCAATAACTTTAGGCCTTTTCAGAATAATATGCTCTTAATTTTTTCACTATTTTTTCTTTAAAGTTGTCGAAGTTTATGTCTAATGTGACTTATGTTTCCTCTAAGAATGCAAGGGAAGAAGCTACCTCAGCTTTAGACCAGCTTCATGAGGTCGAAAAAGAAGTTAAATCACTTAGGACAATTACACAAAGAATGATATTGACTCGTGACGAGATGGTACCTACTGGCTAAAGCACTCACGGCTTCTTTCTGTTTTCCTTTCTTTTGTCCATACTTATGTGATTGACAGTCTAATACTTTAGGAAGAGGTTGTCCTCAAGAGGTGTTGGCTTGCTCGATGCTGGAGTTTATGTGTTCGTTATGGTAAATTTACTTCACCCTTTAAATTGTAGGGCATGAATGATTAGCTTTTGTGTCCATTTAATAAAGGCACAAGGCATGAACAGGTTCCTAAACTATCAATTTTTTTATTTGATTGGTCCTGAAACTATTTTTTGTTAAAAATCACTTCAAGTGTTGAATTTTATTTCACGAGCTCCCTAGAGATGAGAATTGACAAAATTTTCTGATTCATCTAAACAATTTTTGTTTTAAAAATCCCTTCAAGTATTAAATTTTATTCACGAGCTCCCTAGAGATGAGAATTGACGAGATTTTTTGATTCATCTTAATTGTTCCGTTAAATAATAGTATATACGTTAATTTTAGTATTATCTAAAGTTTTATGCAAGTCATACTTTCAAACCTTAATTCTTCAGGTGATGGGTACCTAAAATGACATGCGAAAAATATATTTGTATATAATTAAAATTAAATAAAGCTGACATGTATATTATTTAACAGGATCATTAAGGTGAATCAAATTATTTTTGTTAATTTTCATTTTGAGGGAGCTCATGAAATAAAATTTCGATACTCGAAGGGCTTTTAAAATCAAAAGAATAGTTTAGGAACCTATCGAAATAAAAGTTGATAGTTTACAGACCTTTTGAGCTTCAACGGGTCAGTTGGAGGACCAATAACAGAAGCTTCAAGTGATTCTTAATACTCTCTCGGTACCACTAAGATAGACTTCCTTTCTAATTTCGTTTGTCCCATTATAGGCTTGTTTCTTTTTTAGTTATAAACTATTTTCCAACGGACCAAAATGGCCCTATTTAACACACTTTCTTTTAATAAGATTTTAATGAACACATTCAATTTTTGTGTCATCTTGCGCAAGGGTAAAATAGGAAGAATGTAGTAAATTTTACAATTCCAATAAAATTTCATGTCTTCTTAATTTATGTGAAAATTTATCAAAGCCTATATTAGTGGTAGGGAGTATCAAACTATGATATCCTATTAGCTAAATGGTTTTGGACTTTAAGCCTGTTTATGATCTGAAAATTTAGCATTCGCTGGAATAAGCAGCTTATCGATTTTCGTAATGTTCTAATTTGGATTTTTGAAAGAAAAGGAGATAGCACAGATGAAAGGAAGAGTTCATGAATTTTCCAGCATGTTTATGCAGGTATTCATGCTGAGATAGCTGGAGCAAGACATGAATATTGGTCATATTATGCTTCCCGTCCTGTTGAAGTTATATTGGCAGCAGGACGCAAAGCAAAAGACGAAAATACACCGAGTAAGACTCCTTCTGCTCTTTGCTGGATAACATTTTTTATCAAAGAGAATGTGATTTTCAGAAGATTCAGAAATTAACAAAGTTAATTATGAATGACAAAGCTTATTGCACCATTCTCCCCTTATTTTCTAGGTATTTTATATCAGTTTTAGGCACTAAACTGACAGTCTCGGGGTATATGATTTGTGCATCACATGGTAACTACATATTTGATTGAGAAATTATGGTCCAGTATTCTTGGAGATTCGCTTAAATATTTGCATAAATACATGTTGGATACGAATAATGTCATCAAGGTTAATAATATCATGCCATTATTTTTAATAACTCAAAAAATTGTTTTCATGAAATATTGTACCTTAACAATTTATTTGATTGTTGCTACACTAAGATTTTACTGATTCTTTTATTTTTTTCTTTTGTCATCAACTTTACAGTTAACAACGATTTAGAAGAAAGAGAGAGTGTTTTGCAGGTGAAGGATGAAATTATGAAAAAGGTCAATCTCGAAAGCATGCTTTTGGTTGAAAAGGGTCTTACGGAACTGTCCTCTCTCAAGGTTTAGCTCCTAATCGTGCTTGACAAATTTTTGTATGAATCTGTGATGTTAGATGGGTTATTATAAATAACTTCTCTATAATATTATTACATTTCTTTGTATTATGGTGCACAATAGTATGTCATGCATCTTTAAGAATTGCATTGGACTTGCACAATATTAACTTTCATTACCATGCTATGGTGACACTTCAGAGTTGGTGATTGCTTCTTGCTATTTCATGTCCGCAATCGCCTTACATGTGGACACTTGAACATTACTTGAATTGTTATATGCAATGATTGTACGGATACCTTATTCTTTTGACATCTGATTTTGATGAAATTATCTTTAGTGGAGAGAAGGTTGCTTTCAATATTCTGTTCTTTGTCCATCTTTCTCTACAGGTCGAGGAGGCAATAGCTATATCAATGGCCCAGAAACGTCGCCCAAATATCTTAAAATCCAACGGTAAATGTTCTTTTTTTTTTCTCGTGAAGAATTCAAACTTCTGTATGCTGGTGATATAGAATATTTCATGCATTTCTAGGAGCTAATGGTGTTACTTTCGTTCAAAGTGAACACAACCATGCCTTGTTTCTTAGCGTTTCTACAAAAATGTCATTTGGTAGATCCAAGTCCATGGCCTATTTCGGGTTCACTCGTAAAGCTTCACTGTGGATTGTCCCTGAAATATCTGAGTGTGATTTAGTTGCTATCTTGGATTCTTAGACAATTTCTTGTTTGAGACGGTATAATATTACATGGTCTGTGAGACGAATTCAAATTAAATTTATCTTACCAACGTACTCACTTACGCATTGACCTGATTTGCAATTTATTTTTAACTAATTGATGAGTTTTGATTTCTCATATGACTCAGTAGTGCAATATTTTTCTGGTGAAACCAGAGAATTATTATTAGCATGTTAAACAAATTACCTAATCATAAGATTTGCTACTTGGGTGATCAAGAGAACTAAAGCATGTTTACATTCTTGACATTCAAGAATGATTGAATCAATTCTAAAGCATTGATGTCAAATTGCTAAAAGTAGATGGAACCATAGGACATTCTATGGTAAAGGCAATCAAGCAATTGCCTTTTTGGTTTACACTTGAATAATGAAAGCAAAGGATCTCAATTTGATTGTTTGCTTTTTCATAATTCCAGCACATTATTATTGGCTGAAAAAATGTGTATAATAAGGGGATATAATTGAGGAATATGACTATATAAATAGACATGGTATTGTATGCACCAGGTGCACCGTGCAACTCAAGTGCATTTTAAAACGGTATTAGTTGTTTTTACTGAATAGTATTAGTTGGCCAGTATTAGTTTTTTTCTTTGAAAAATATTAGTTGTGTACAATTACACCTTGCAACTGGTGTACCAGAGACTTGCTCAATTTTAATCGGCCCAGAGCTATTTCGAGAGGAACTATCCCGGAGTTTCGTTTCCCAGTCATATTAATCCTTAAACATATCAATAGTATTAGGAGTTTCTTTACATTACTGCTCTTTTCTCTATCATTCTCTCAAAAGGTCAAATTTATATTCCGATGAGATCCCCTTTTGACTGCAGATGAAGTGAAGCTGCCAACCGAGAGCGAAAATCTTTCAGAAGCATTTGGTAAATATTTATAGTGTCTATATATATCTTGTCAACTATGATGGTTGAATGTTGTTTATACCTAAACCTGTTCTGGTTTTCAGTTCTGAGTCCAGATGAGACTGAAGATGTGCTTCTTAAGCAAGTAAGTCAGATCATCTAACACTATGTAAAACAATTTCAACATTTTTTAAATTTATCTCTAATTTGAGCCATAACAAACATGCCAATCTATTGCTATTCTTTTCAGGCATGGTTGATGTACTTCTGGAGAAGAGCCAAAAATCAAGGTTTGGAACCGGACATTGCAGAGGAAAGACTGCAGTACTGGATCAACCATGGGGATAGTGCTCCTACTTCACATGAGGCAGTTGATGGTACTCTCTCTCTCTCTCTCCCAACCAAACGTGACAAGTAACACCAACTAATATTGTTCAATGAAAATAACTTATACCGGTTAGAAATGTACTTGAGTTGCAAGGAGCACTTGGTGCATACAAGACTTTGTTGTAATCTGTCTTAATTTGCTTGCATGTCGCAGTCCAACGTGGTCTTCTAGAGCTCCGGAAGTTGGGGATCGAGAACAAGTTGTGGGAAGAGTCACGTAGATTGATAGATCCAGATCACATCCAGAGAACACTTTTGGAAACTGAATATGAAATTTTGTCCTAAATCTATCACCACCCTCTCCCCTTAAAACTTTTAGGGTGTCTTGTATAAGTCCGATGGAAATTCATTTTGGTATCTAAGTCATTGTTTCTTTAAATATAATTGAAATATCGGGAGCTGATTTTTGCTACAATTTGCTATTATTAAGCATATATTACATTTGTCCCGCCTTTCTAGACAAGAATTTTTGTCCCAAGATAATTGTCATATTACACTAGTCTGAGAGAATTAAATTTCATATTTCAATTTTGTTCTTATATTTATTTTTGTAGTAATATGCATTAAATAACCATGTAGGTAAATAAGAGTAAAATTGACATATCTCTTATCCACTAATTGTGAATCACCCCATACACATATAAATCATCTATTTTAAAATCATGCAATTCTATGAAGAGTTATATATGGAATCTTATAATCTTTACATTTCATCCATCTATTTATTAATTTTTAATCTAACCCATTCATATCCTTTATTTACTAGTTGGGAATCAACCCTTGCCCCTCTAATCACTCTATTTCAAAATAATCAATTTTTATACAATGGTATGATATCTTATATTTTAAATCTGAACCATTAGTTTTATTAGGATTGATCTTGGCATTCCAACAAATTTTTTAGGATAAAAAATACATACACTATTTATAATTTTTGTGATAAAAATAATATTACATAATTAATTTTATTTTGAAGTTAAATATTTCAAACATTGATTTAATTTGATTCATTCAATTTACTTAAAATCATATTTTTATAATTAAATTATAAATAATATGGATAATTAAATGTAATATGTTTTTAATTGTGTATCATGTTCTTAAAAATCTAATATTATATAATTTTATTATCAACCGCGTAATATGCGGGATTATACTCTATTTGTTGGAGAAATTGATTTGGAAACAATTAAAATAATATTTAATTATAATTAATGAGGGTGTAGTACACTTGTCTTTAATAAATTAAAATAAGGGCACAAAGTTATTTTTGGGAAAGTAAACAGTAGAGTATCGATCTACTATTAGAGTAGATGACCGTAGTATATTTATAATCACAAAATTGAATTTCGGTGATTGTGAGTGAGAAATTAAATCACGAAGTTGAGATATCATAACATTTTTTATGGATTAAATGGTGCTGGGAAGTATGAAAAAAGTAATTTGGAATTAATATCCCATATTAGAAGCTTAGAGGGGTTAACTACTCCTTTATTAATAGGAGTTAGTTGATAGAATTCAATTATACGCGCGGCGCCCTTGCCATGCCATGCCCGCGCCCATGACCCGTGGGCCTTAGTTCTTGGACTTTGGGTGGACTTTGATCTTGGCCTTGGAGCCCATATTATCTTTTTGCAGCTACAATTGGTCAGAGCCCAAATGTGCAAGTCCAATCTGAGATAGGTTTGGCCAAAGTGCTATTTCTGTTGGGATTATACTAGAAAGTATGATTTTACTTTTGTATAATCAAAAACTGAATTTCGGACTTATTTACTGAAATAAATTGTTTATCACTGACGCTTTAAATATTATCGAATGTTACATATATTTACTGCATAACTGTTCAATAAGTCGTACGTGTTACATTGTAGCTAATTTAGTGATATCAGATCACAGAAGATTAAATTATCAGTCCCTTGTAACTAAAAGTACGTCATTCACGACCTAGATGAAAATGAACAACCCATCGTGAAAGGTTGAAGTGTAAGGCTCAGATTTGGTTTGTCTTGACCAAGAGATTACACTAGTGCATGACTGATGCACTGAATAGGACCTACAGGAGGACAAATTCTTCAGAACTGAACAAGGAAGAATTAGACCTCAGTGGTTCGTTATTTCTTAATCTTCGTTCCTTAAATAGGATCACGTGTGATTGGTAACTATTGCTTTGACTTATCATGGGTAGAGAATCAACGAGATTCAATACTTTTTATCTTGGGCAATATTATTAGTCACATGTGATTGCTAAGATTTAATACGAAGAATCGTGTGCAAGTACGCTTGTTTGATTTGCCCCCTTGGGAGGTTCATAAGCTTTATCATACCAAATCTTGCAAGTGGAATTAGTTTCCGGTATGGATAATAATGTTGAACCGTTCATTGACCAAGGACAAAAGATATTAATTAATGGAAAGCTATTTCAGTGGCTTGAATTAATTAATGGGCTAGATAATCTTAAACATGGGAAATAATAACTGGGAGCCATATTGACTGTAATATGGGTTAAGATGGATAGTGCAATATTAATTATGTAGTGGGATTAATTAATATTTATGGGCTTGAATAATATTGTGGCTCAATATTAGATATTCAAGGTCCATTAGAAGGTCCAATCTTAATTCTCCTAAAGGCCCCCTAAGTAGCCCAACATATAGTCCAATAACTGAAAAGGTGATTAAAATAAAATAAATATTGTTGCTTATTTTTTCATGTATTTTTCGAAAATTATGGATAAGTTGGGAGAAAGATTTTCTTTGAATTTTGTTATGGAATGAAGATATGTATTCTTGGAATACAAGATTATCTCATTAAATTCAAGAAATCTCCCACTTGGTTATTCATAATAGGATTTTCGAAAATTTGGAAATATAGTGGGCAAGAAAGATTTTCTTGATTTTCTTGAAAAGATATTATGGAAGATATGTATTTCTTGAAATACAAGAATATCTCATAAATTCAAGAAGATCCAAATCTTGGATTCTTGAACCCTTATATTTTCGAAAATTACCATAAAGATAGAGTAGGTGGGATTTTGTGGAATATTATAATTATGGAAAAAAGAATATAGGAGATATATTCAAGATTTCTTGGAGATCAAGAAAAGATTTTTCCACATTATTTTTGGGCACAAAATTCGACCACCTCATGCTCTATAAATAGGGGATGATTCTTTCATTCCCAAGTACAATTCCATGTGCTGGAAAAATTAGTAAATCCACAAAGGTGGTGCAATTTATTTTCCTTTTGTTAAATCGTTCACAAGTGTCCTTCCATCGGATAGTCGAACGAGGGCTAAGGGAATACTTGGGAAGTTCTTTCGGTTAGTCTAATTAGCCACACCGTTGCCATCTCAAGAGGTACGTTCACGTAAACTCGTAGAATTCCGCACGCGTAGGTTTTACGTGAATTATTATATGCATGATATGTTGTTGGATTATTATTTGAATTAATATATGATTAATTCATGCTAGTAATAATTATAAGAATTAAATTTGTATTTAAATATTCACCCCGAATAGATCTGTGCAACTTATTCCCCAACAACTAGTATCAGAGCCACGATTTCGGGCTCTGAATTTTTTAAATTGTATTTTAATTCGCTGACATTAAATTTGAAATTGGATAGTAGAATTGCTAGATCTGTTTTGCAGGTATCCAATTGACATGGAATTTAATGTGTTTATTTATGCATGCATATAAACTGTGGTTTTTAATTCGATTCGTTCGGATTCGTTTTGCCTCGTGAGAAAATCCACCAGTAGATTAGAATTTGTTTGATTTGATCAATGTAATAGACTAGTCTAGATCTAGGTTTATTTATTTTTGTAAATAAATTGTAACCGGATAAAAACGAGGACGGAGACGAAGAATTAAAGGACGAAATCCAAAACCGGGCGTAGGGCGAGGCCGGAGGGGCCGAGCGCACACGGGATCCAACGGGCGGACGCGGGCGCGCGTAGGCAGGCGGAATCGGCCTGACAAGGCTACAGGCGATGCAGGGAGCGACATGGGCGTGCGTAGGCCAGACGATGCCGCCCAAGACGCGGCGCGCAAGAGACGGGCTTACGCGGACAGGCGACACGGGCGCTCGGGCGGGCGGCACTGCCGCTTGGGCGAACTGCACTGCCGCTTGGGCGGGCGATGCGCGCTGTGCCAAGGCGCACGGACGCGGTTGCTCGGCCAAGGGGCCGGCCGGATGCGGGCGTGCATCCCGGCTGCGAGCTGCTTAGCGTGGCGTTTCGAGACAGAGTTTTTTTTCGAGACGATCGAGTGGGAGAAATTCAAGACGGTGTTTCTTCAAGATCAAGCCAAGAAAAATCAAACCATGACAATTGGATAATTTGTGCCCAATATGTTTATTTTTCTGTTTTGCTTGATTTATTTTGTGCTATCTTATGTTTTATTTAATTTGTTTAAATGTGTTTGCATGAGAGTTGCCCAATGAAAAATCTCACCTTCAAAATTACTAGGTATGTTTAAATAATTAATTGACAATTTTATTCCGGATAATAAAATTGAATTAATTTTGACCTCCATGATTTATTTATTTGTGAATTCTTTTGGAGAAATTCCCCCCACGGGATGGTCAAAAGATAGCTTTCACATGAATGAATTCCAAATTGATGATTGTGGGTTATTACTAGTGGCGACGATGACCCTCCCCACGAGGCTCGTTCAAAATGAAATAATAATCCTGTATTTAATCATGGTTATTACTTAGGTATAAAATTGATATGCATATACTTCCCCGAAGTCCCTGCCAATTTTATATTGGTCAAGTGGGAGCAAACTATTAATCTGGATATTGAAGGTTTGTAACTGTTCTTGTTTGTAACCTGCTTGAATGTGTTTAAATAATGACCCACCCCACGTGGCTTATTTAAACTGTTTTGAGATGTTGGCTGATGCATGTTCATATTTTTTTTTTTAGATTTTAAATATGATGCATGTGATCAAATCTTGTGATATACTTGTGCTTATGCATATAGTTATTTATTTCAATTCAACATGTCGTTACCTTTTAATCCACAGTTTTTATACTTAAAGTCAATACAATATGGAAACTATATTAATTGGAAAATTATAATTGTCCTAACTGCACAAAAGCACAAGTGGATTTTGACACACCAAAATCAGATGAGCCAACTGACGAGTCAAAACATGCGGGACTCGTCAGATCACCTTGCGAGAGATGTCGTCGCTGAAAATGGTGGAGGGCAAACCCGTAAGGGATTACGTCCTCAAAATAGATGGCCCATCTGAACAAACTTGAGATTCTGAGTGCAGATTATGATCTGGAGACTCAGATGAATTTGGTACTTCACTCTCTGCCCAAAAGTTTTTGAGCATTTTGGCTTCGCTAGCAAATTTGCTGCAAGCTTTTGGTCTCGGCAGAGATGTTGATAAGGCACCAAACTCAAGCTTTGACGGCAAGTGGTCCGTCTTCATCTTCTAGGCAAAGGGAAGGCAAGATAAAGAAGAGGACCAAAAGCCATAAGCAATAAAACTCAACTGTTGCCAAGGGCAATGGTAAGATGAGGAATGCTTGTGATGTCAAGGAAAATCCAAAGAGGAAGTGCTTAAGCTGCGGTAAGAGAGGACAGTGGAGGTTTTGCCTGTTCCAACCCCAAAAGGGACGGAAAGAAAGGTAATTCTCACGCACTAGTTGTTGAAACTTGTTTAGCGGCTTATACTTCTCATTCGTGGGTGGTTGATACGAGATCCACTAATCATGTTGGCTTCACGGGTTCAAACTGATCCGGCAACTTAGTGGGAGTGAGATCCTCATCACACTGGGCGACGTTACGAAAGTAGCAATTATTGCAATGCTACGTAAGTGGCAGATATTGCAATGCTACGATAGTAACGATTATTGCAATACTACGCAAGTAGCAGACATTGCAATGCTACATAAGTAGTGGTTAAAGCAGTGGGAGAAGTGCACCTCTCTTTTGAAGATAAAGTTTTTTTGAGATTATCTTTATGTTCCCAGTTTTAGAAAGAATTCACCTTCAGTTTCTAAAATTCGATTAAAGGACACTAAGTTTCTTCTAATAAGAATGACATCATTTCTTGAAATGATGAGTGTATCTGTTACGGGACATTGATGGAAAATCTCTATACAATTAACTGTGCACACCACTCACGAAATGCATCCTATAACACATCAACTATTTCCGACAAAAGAAAACGTGAATGAGACACTTCTTTGGCATCTAAGATTGGGTCATATAAATCCAAAGAGGATCTAAAGGTTGGTGAAAGACGGTTCACTGGAGTCTCTCCAAGTTGAACCAATTCCAACCTGCGAATCATGTTTGGAGGGTAAAATGACCAAGAGGGCATTTGGGGCCAAGGGGAATAGAGCCAAAGAAGTGTTAGAGATCGTTCACACAGATGTATGTGGTCCAATGTCAACCAAAGCAAGAGGAGGTTATGAGTATTTGTCACTTTTATTGATGATTACTCAAGGTACGGTTACATTTTCCTTATGAAGCATAAATCTGAGACCTTTGAGAAATTCAAAGAATTTAAGGCTCAAACAGAGAATCATAGGGAAAAACGTATCAAGTCTCTACGATCTGATCGTGGAGGCGAATACCTCAGCGATGAGTTTTTGAACTACTTATCTGATGAAGGGATTGCATCCCAACTCACTGCACCCGGAACCCCTCAACAAAACGGGGTTGCAGAGCGAAGAAACATAACTCTTTTGGAAATGGTTAGATCTATGATGAGTTATGCGGATCTTCCCAAGTCGTTCTGGGGTCATGCCTTGGAAACAGCAGCTTACATTCTGAACTTGGTGCCATCCAAATCGGTTCCCAAAACTCCCAAAGAATTGTGGACCGGGCTCAAGCCTAGTATGAGACACATGAGAATTTGGGGGTGTCCGGCCTACGTGTTGGACAAGGAAGCCGGTAAATTGGATCCTCGATCAGAATTAAGGTTGTTTGTAGGATACCCCGAGGGAACAAAAGGGTGTATGTTCTATGGTCCCGAAGATCAAAAGGTGGTCATCAGCACTCACTTTAGATTTTTGGAAGAAGACTATATGAACTAAAGAAAACCCAGAAGTGAGATTAACTTAAATGAGCTAAAGGGCAAACCTCAATGCCAACTGTACTAGACGATATACCAAATGACACACTTTCACAACCGGAACCTCGTCGTAGTGGGAGGGTTGTTAGACAGCCCGAGAGATTCATGGGAATAGGAGAGTCCTCGGACTTGATCCCTGGACAAGACGAATCAGACCCATGGACATATGACGAGGCACTCCAAGACAAGGATGCAGTTTCTTGGCAAACAACAATGAAAGCCGAAATGGGTTCTATGTTTCATAACAGAGTGTGGGAGCTAGTCGAACCACTTAATGGGGTCAAACCCATTGGATGCAAGTGGGTGTACAAGAGAAAAAGAGGACCGGATGGGAAGGTTGAAACCTTCAAAGCAAGACTAGTGGCGAAAGGTTATACTCAGAAAGAAGGGATCGATTATGAGGAAACTTTTTCGCCCGTAGCCATGCTTAAGTCCATCCGTATTCTCTTATCGATTGCTGCTCATTTTGACTTTGAAATCTGGCAAATGGATGTCAAGACAGCTTTCCTTAACAGAAGTCTTGATGAAGAGATCTATATGCAACAACCTCAAGGCTTCATTGAAAAGGCCAAGAACACCTAGTTTGTAAGCTCATGAAGTCCATTTACGGACTCAAACAGGCATCCAGAGCTTGGAACCAATGTTTTGATCATGTTATAAAGTCTTATGGGTTCGATCAAAATGAGTTTTAAAGTTGTGTGTATAAAAAGCGTGTCGAAGCGCATTGGTATTCTTAGTACTATCGTGAGGCGACATTCGATCATCGGAACGATGTAAAGGTGTTATCGGGCGTAAGGGCATGACTTTCAAAAAGCAGTTTGATATGAAAGACTTAGGGGAAGCGGACACATCCTTGGGATCAAGATCTTTCGAGATTTCAAGAAAATGATGATCGACTTTATCGCGAAGCTTCATACATAGACAATTGTCTTGAAATAATTGACATGCAAGATTCAAGAAAGGCCGTACCTTTCGGGCATGGAATCCATCTATCCAAGAAAATGTCCCCTAAGACGCAAAATGAGATAGATGACATGAAAGGCATTCCTTATGCTTCTACTGTCGAAAGCCTTATGTATGCAATGTCAGACGAGGCCGGATATCCGCTTTTTATCGTTGGCATAGTGGCAAGATATCAAAGTAACCCGAGGGAAAGAGCATTGGGACGATAGTTAAAAGCATTCAAGTATCCGAAAAGAACTCGGGATAGAATGTTGATTTATCGGTCGAGATAGTCCAATCCCCCATTCTACGGACTCGGATTTCCAATCGGACTTAGATTCGAAAACTATCCGCCTCGATTATTGTGTTTCCATTTGGGAAGTGTAGCCATCAAATGGGTGAGTGTGAAGCGTAAAATGCATCTTGACTCAACCATGGAAGTCGGGTAAGTAGTCGCAACTTGTGAAGCGGTGAAAGAACCGATTTGACTCTGAACCTTCTTAGTGGACTTGGATGGAGTTCGAATTTGTCTCAGCAATATTTGCTAGAGGCGCTTGCAAATTCAAGGAACCAAGAGTCCACGAGTCAAACAAGCACACCGAGGAAAGACATCTTATACGAGAAATCGTTAAGAGAGGAGATATAAATTGGCATAGATCGCGTCGAAAGACAACCTAGCAGATCCATTCACAAAGAGTCTGCCTCTGAATACATTCGAGAGACATGTGGAAGGAATGGGTGTCAAGACCGTTGCCAATCTGCTTTGAGTATAAGTGGGAGAAATTATTAGGTTCGTGTAGGTGACATTAGATGTCACAGACTACACGAGACATGTTGTAGTATACTTAGAAGCAGACTTTGAGTATAAGTGGGAGATTGTTGGGATTATACTAGAAAGTAGGCTTTTACTTTTGTATAATCAAAAACTGAATTTCGGACTTATTTACTGAAATAAATTGTTTATCACTGATGTTTTAAATATTATCGAATGTTACATATATTTACTGCATAACTATTCAATAAGTCGTACGTGTTACATTGTAGTTAATTTAGTGATACCAGATCACAGAAGATTAAATTAACAGTCCCTTGTAACTAAAAGTACGCCATTCACGACCTAGATGGAAATGAACAACCCATCGTGAAAGGTTGAAGTGTAAGGCTCAGATTGGCTTGTCTTGACCAAGAGATTACACTAGTGCATGGTGATGCTTTGAATAGGACCTCTGAGGAGGACAAATTCTTGAGAATCGAACAAGGAAGAATTAGACATCAGTGGTTCGTTATTTCTTAATCTTCGTTCCTTAAATAGGATCACGTGTGATTGGTAACTATTGCTTTGACTTATCATGGGTAGAGAATCAACGAGATTCAATACTTTTTATCTTGGGCAATATTATTAGTCACATGTGATTGCTAAGAGTTAATACGAAGAATCGTGTGCAAGTAACCTTGTTTGATTTCCCCCCTTGGGAGGTTCATAAACTTTATCATACCAAATCTTGCAAGTGGAATTAGTTTCCGGTATGGATAATAATGTTGAACCGTTCCTTGACCAAGGACAAAAGATATTAATTAATGGAAAGCTATTTCAGTGGCTTGAATTAATTAATGGGCTAGATAATCTTAAACATGGGAAATAATAACCGGGAGCCATATTGACTGTAATATGGGTTAAGTTGGATAGTGCAATATTAATTATGTAGTGGGATTAATTAATATTTATGGGCTTGAATAATATTGTGGCTCAATATTAGATATTCAAGGTCCATTAGAAGGTCCAATCTTAATTCTCCTAAAGGCCCCCTAAGTAGCCCAACATATAGTCCAATAACTGAAAAGGTGATTAAAATAAAATAAATATTGTTGCTTATTTTTCCATGTATTTTTCGAAAATTATGGATAAGTTGGGAGAAAGATTTTCTTTGAATTTTGTTATGGAATGAAGATATGTATTCTTGGAATACAAGATTATCTCATTAAATTCAAGAAATCTCCCACTTGGTTATTCATAATAGAATTTTCAAAAATTTGGAAATATAGTGGGCAAGAAAGATTTTCTTGATTTTCTTGAAAAGATATTATGGAAGATATGTATTTCTTGAAATACAAGAATATCTCATAAATTCAAGAAGATCCAAATCTTGGATTCTTGAACCCTTATATTTTCGAAAATTACCATAAAGATAGAGTAGGTGGGATTTTGTGGAATATTATAATTATGGAAAAAAGAATATAGGAGATATATTCTTCAAGATTTCTTGGAGATCAAGAAAAGATTTTTTCACATTATTTTTGGGCACAAAATTCGACCACCTCATGCTCTATAAATAGGGGATGATTCTTTCATTCCCAAGTACAATTCCATGTGCTGGAAAAATTAGTAAATCCACAAAGGTGGTGCAACATAATTTATTTTCCTTTTGTTAAATCGTTCACAAGTGTCCTTCCACCGGATAGTCGAACGAGGGCTAAGGGAATACTTGGGAAGTTCTTTCGGTTAGTCTAATCAGTCACATCGTTGCCATCCCAAGAGGTACGTTCACGTAAACTCGTAGAATTCCGCACGCGTAGGTTTTACGTGAATTATTATATGCATGATATGTTGTTGGATTATTATTTGAATTAATATAGGATTAATTCATGCTAGTAATAATTATAAGAATTAAATTTGTATTTAAATATTCACCCCGAATAGATCTGTGCAACTTATTCCCCAACAATTTCAGCACATGTTTAGAATTCAAATTATAATGAACCTTGACGTTCGGATGTCCAAATTCATGGATGTTTCAGAACATAAGTGTAATTGTTCAATTACAAACCTGAGTGGTCAATCCACCAGATAATGGCCTTCAATGCCATAACTGCCCAGAATTGAAGTTAGACAGATCCTCATCTGGTGGATATGCTCCTATAAATATGACAACATGCATTTGAGTTCTACACTGAAAATTTTGTTGAAGCTCACCTGAAAAATATCTGCAAACCCAGAAATTCATAGCATATATATCTGCATTTCTGCATTTAGAGTGCAGTCCTCTCCTCGCGTCTTTTTTAGTTCGTTGGTACTTTATTTGTTGCAGTGATGCATCTATAAAGGTTAATGTCGTTTTACCTTTGGAAACACTGCGTCAAACCGTGAGCACTAACCAGAGCGCATTTGTTTTGCGGGAAAATGTTCTACCTTGACTCGACTTTGGTGAATTTTGTTTTTCTATTTTCTATTCGTGGATGTGTTGCTTCTTCCGTGTGTTATCAGAAGTGGAAGGCTTGTTGATTCAGGAAAGTTGCTTAAAGGGGATAGATCAATTTTCTTGAAAGTATTAGTTTTACTATTGTAAAGAAATAGTTGATTTTTCTTCCCATTTTCAAATTTTATTTTTTATTATTTCTATCACTTTGTAAGCCATCGTTGGTGTACTATAAACCAACAATCACAAAACAAGTAATCAGATTGTGCGGGCATCCAATGGAAATAATAATGGAATTAATATCGTTACCCCTACTCCTAACCCCGTTGCACTAGAAGTGGTTCAGACCTTGAATTTAATGGTTGTGCCCCCTTTCGTGTAAATCGAACCTTACATCGTTTATGATACATGTGGCAGGAGAAACCCGAGAAGTTATCGGGTAGCGATTTTAAAAGGTGGCAACAAAAAATATGATTTTATCTTACTACGCTACATTTAGCACGGTTCCTCCCGGGAGGATCCTCCTGTGATCAATGAAAATGACACGGACATGACAAGGAGAGTTGCCTTTGATCAGTGAGGTCAAGGTGACTTTCTATGTCATAACTATATCCTTAGAGGTTTAGTTGATGTATTATACAGTGTATATTGCTCAGTTCGTACTGCCAAAAAGATGTGGGACTCTTTGGAACAGAACTACAAAACTGAAGATGTTGGAACTAAAAAGTTCATGGTAGCAAAATTTTTGGACTTCAAGACGGTAGATGGAAAATTTATCGTCGAACAAGTTCAAAAATTTTAGTTGATCCTACACAATATCCTTGCGGAGGGTATGGTCCTTTCAGACACTTTCCAAGTAGTTGCCCTATGAGAAGTTACCCCCTAGTTGAAGGGAGTTCAAAAGCTTTCTGAGATAAAAAGTTTTTGGTCCCATAACTTTTATGTAATTCATTTTTCGTCCCAAAAGATTTAACTATCCAATTTTGGTCCCACAATTATCTCAATTGTCCAATTTTGGTCCTATTTTTGTTGGAAAACATAAAATTTTATCATTTTTGGTCATGTTCAAGTCACGTGCCGGTTAAAATTGGGGGTTTCATTAAACAAATTTTCTTTTTAATTTTTTTAAAGAGCGAGAGAATTCCTCCTAAGTTGCGAAAAAATGAAATTTTGTTTAACAACCATATAACACATTAAGCTTGGGAAGCATCCTCTTGATGCTTCTTTTGAGCTGCAGCGTCAAACGCTTCAGCCTCTTCAGTACCAGCCTCAGGGGTAATAGGGATTGGCGTGTCCAACACATACTCAATCTTTTATTTTTTTTCTTAAAGCTATCTCAAACACAAGCGAAAGGAAATGACTCTTGAAGACTTGATCGTCAAACTCCGCATTGAAGAAGACAATCGAAAAATGGACGGTAAGTTGAGCCAAGTCTCGGTGGAGGAAAGGCAAACTTGATGGAATGTGGAGAACCCTCATAGAAGAGAAAGAGGTCGAATGATGAAAAATATAAGAAATCGATCTCGGGGAAACGAAGTTCAGTGATGACTGCTACAACTGTGGCAAGCCGAATCACATGGCACAAGATTACAAAGCTCCTAATAAATAGAACAAAGGCAAATAAATTGTGAATGTGGCGCAACACCAGCTAATTGACATGGATATGTCTATTGTCGTGTCAGAAGTCAACATGGTGGACAACCTGCGCGTGGATACCGACGCTACCTGCCATGTCTGTTCTGAGAAGAGTGCTTTCTCGACTTATGTCCTGGCTGATGGGAAGAAGCTGCTTCACAAGGGAAACAAAGCTACGTCTGAGGTGGTTGGTGTTGAAAGCATCGTGCTCAAGCATACTTTTGGCAAAGAGCTTAAGTTGAAGGATGTGTTGCATGTCTCGGACATCCGCTAGAACTCGATCTCCGGCTCACTCCTAGTTAGTCATCAGTTTAAACTAGTTTTTGAGTCTGATAAAGTTGTAATTAACAAGTCTGGATGTTTTCTAGATCGAGGTTATCTTGATAATGGGCTGTTCAAGATGAATGTAATAGTTGTAAGCCATAAAAGTGTAAAAGTTATAAATAAAACTGCATCTACTCCCCTTTATGTGGTTGAGTGTTCCTTTTTATGGCATTTTTGATTAGGACATGTGAATCTAAATGCTATAAAATATTTAGTAAACCTTGATTTACTAAATATTGCAAATATTGAAGCACATAAAAAATGTGAAATATGTGTTGAAGCTAAAATGGTTAAGTTACTGATTAATTCAATTGAAATGAACACTGCACCTTTAGACTTAATTCACACTGACGCATGTGATTTAAAGTTCGTGCAAACTAGATGTGGTAAAAAGTATTTTATTACTTTTATAGATGATTGAACAAGATTTTGCAACGTTTTATCTTTTACGAAGCAAGGATGACACTTTGGAAACTTTTAAGCTTTACAAGAATGAAGTACAAAATTAGCTTAGCACTCTAACCAAAGAAACTCGAAGTGATCGAGCTGGAGAGTACGTAGCTCCATTTGAACAGTTATGTGTCGAGTCTGACATTATACAACAAACTACAACTCTTTACTCACCACAGTCAAATGGTGTTATGGAACGAAAGACCCGAACACTAAAAGGGATGATGAATGCATTGTTAATCAACTTGGGTTTACCGCAAATTTTGTGGGGGAGGTCGTTCTATCGGCTAACCACATTTTAAATAAAATTCCTCATAAGACTAAGGATCAAACTCCTTATGAGATGTAGAAAGGGCAGAAACCTTCATAGAAATACCTCAAAGTGTGGGGGTGTTTGGCAAAGGTTGAATTGTCAGCTCCTAAAAAATTTAGAAGCGATCCTAAAACAGTCGATTGTATCTTTATAGGATATGCTTTCAACAGTAGTGCTTATTGGTTTCTTATTCATAAATCTGAAATACCCGATATGACTGAAGGCACCATGATATAATCAAGGAATGAGATATTCTTTGAAAACATCTATCCTTGCAGAGATAAGGAAGATGTAGGCTCTATTAAGAGACCTCTCGATGAGAGAGATGGGGAATTTGTTGAACCTTTGACTCAAGAGAGTGAAGAACCGAGACACAGTAAGAGAGCAAAAATTGCTAAGACTTTTGGTCCTGATTTCATCACTTATGTGTTGGAGGATGAACTTACGTCTATCAAAGACGCTCTGCCTAGACCAAATGCACCACTCTGGCAAAAAGCTATAAATAGCGAAATAGACTCGATCTGCAAAATCATAATTGGGAGTTGGTTGACCTTCCTAAAGGTTGCAAAACCTTAGAATGCAAGTGGATCCTTAAAAGAAAGTATAAGGCATATGGGTCAGTAGACAAGTATAAAGCCCGATTGGTTGCAAAAGGTTGTAGGCATAAAGAAGGGTATGATTTCTTTGATACCTATTCACCAATGGCGAAGACAACCTCCATTTATTTGCTTACAACTTTGCACAATTTAGAAATTCATCAAATGATGTTAAAACTGTGTTTTTGAATGGTGAATTAGTAGTGAAAATATACATGGATCAACTAGGATGGTTTGTAGCACCTGATATCGAGAAAATTTGTGTGCGAACTTGTCCGGTCGTTGTATGGGCTTAAACAAACTCCAAAGCAATGTCATATTAAGTTTGACAACCCAATGTTGTCAGATGGGTTCAAAATCAACAAATGTGACAATTATGTACACATTAAAAATATATCGAGAGGGTTTGTCATAGTATACTTATACGTAGATACATGTTGATCATGGGTAGTAGCCATGACATAATCGATAAAACGAAAAAGAATATTGAGTCATAATTTCGACATGAATAACATGGGATTAACCAAGTGGATTCTAGGAATTAAAGATTGAAAGGACGTCTAATGCCATTACTTTGACACAATTTCACTATATTGAGAAAGTGTTAGAGAAATTTAATGCATCTGACGATCCACCTACTAAAACTCCCATAGAACTTAATGTACATTTGAGTAAAAATCAAGGCAATCCAGTAGCTCAGTTGGTATATGCAAAGATCATAGGGAGCATAATGTACATCACAAATTGTACACGTCCCGATCTTGCATGTGCAGTGAACAAGTTAAGTAGATTCATTAGCAATCTTAATGAAGAGCATTGGAGGGGCGCTTAGAAGGGTACTAAGATACTTAAATTACACCCTTAACTTTTGGATTCATTAAACGAAGTTTTCGGCAACACTCGAGGGGTACAATGACGCTAATTGGATATCTGATATGAAAGACTCATTTTCCATTAGTGGATATATGTTTACTATTAGAGGCACAGCAGTGTCGTGGAGATCCACAAAACATACGTGGATTGCCCGTTCCACTATGTAATCGGAGTTCATAGCTTTGGATTAAGCTGGTGAAGAAGTCGAGTGGCTTCGTAACTTTCTAGAGGATATTCCTTGTTGGAACAAACCAGTACCTATGGTAATGGTACGCTGTGATAACCAAGCTACTATTGGTAGAGTTTTGAGCGATATGTATAACGAAAAGTCTAGACACATTCGTCGTCGACATAATTCCTTTAAGACATTTGATCTCGAGTGGTATAATGTCAATTGACTATATTAAGTCTAAAGACAATCTAGTGGATCCACCCACGAAAGGGTTTAATCGAGATCAAATGAATAAGTTGCTAGAAGGAATGTGTCTAAAATCCACAAGATAAAAACCGAAGCAGTGGTAACCCAACCATGTTGACTGTAGATCCCAAGATCATGGTTTAATGGAAAAATTAAATTGTGGATGTTTGTTTGACAGACTTGGTATTTTCGATCATTTGTTAGAGAGCACACCACCAAGTGTTTACACCCATAAGATTTTGGTAAATTTTAAGTCTTGGACTTTTAATGATTACTGATACCTCGAAGAGGATGAGTATGACGAGATACTTTGAAAAGGAGATCACCTATATAAATGAGAAGTGAGGGCCCCTTCGACTAACACTTATGAATACAAAAGACTATCCATGGTCAAAATGGACAACAAAGTGAGAACGAAAAGGCGTTGATGCTTTACTGTGTCTTCACTATTGTCTCAGTATACACTAAGGAGGAATAGTTCAAGACATCACTTCCATTAGGCCGCCAATACACTCGATAGTATTCGACTACGGAAGGTTCAAAGCCACAAGCTACCTCTCCAAATGAAAATAGAGTCTCTTGAGGACTGGGTTACGAGTTTGCATATTTGTAGGTGTAATTTCCATCATGTGGGGGATTTTTGGAGAATTTCTTTGAAACCAATTAAAATAATATTTAATTGTTATTAATGTGGGCGTGGGACACTCGTCTTTAATAAACTAAATAAGGGCATAAAGTTTATTTTTCAAAAAATTAAACGACATAGGTATTGATCTACTATCAGAGTAGATGATCGTAGTGTATTTATAATCTCAAAATTGAATTTCGGTGAGTGAGAAATTAAATCACGAAGTTGAGACGTCATAACATCTTTTATGGATTAAATGGTATTGGGAAGTGTGGAAAAATTAATTTGGAATTAATAGCCAACATTGAAAGCTTAGAGGGATTAACTACTCCTTATTAATAAAAATTAGTTAGTAGAATACAATTATAATGGCAAAAGAGCATTCCAATAGCTCACATGCGCGCCGCAACTCATGTCGCGCCGCGTCGAGCCCGTGCCCGTGGGCCTTGATTCTTGGCAATTGAACTTTGGGAGGACTTGGTCTTGGGCTTAGAGCCCTATTTATTTTGCGGGCAAATGTTCAACCTTGACTCGACTTTGATTAATTTTTTTTTCTGTTTTCTGTTCGTGGTTGTGCTGCTTCTTCCATGTTTACCAAAAGTCGAAGACTTGCTAATTTAGTAAAGTTTCTTAAAGGGGACAAATCAATTTTTTGGAAAGTTAAGTTTCACTACTGTAAACTATTAGTTGAATTTTTTTCCAGTTTTTTAATTGCAATTTTTTATTATTTCTATAACTTTGTAAGCATTGTTAGTGCACTATAAACCAACATTAGTTACACATATATTTATTATTATATACTCCTTCTGTCCACCAATCTTATGCACAATTGATTTTTACACGCGTTTTTACGAGCGAATTTTGTATTAGTAATTGAAATTATAAAATGACTTTTAAGGAGGGATATGATAGATAAGCCCCTCATCTATCATACCCCTCCTTAAAAGTCATTTTATCATTTCAATTACTAATACAAAATTCATCCGCAAATCAACTATGCATAAGATTTGTGGACGGAGGGAGTAATAACTTTTTTAATTTGTATGAAATATTTTTATAACAATTAAAATGGAACGGAGGGAGTGTCACATTCTCGTTTTATTTATGCTAGTTGTAATATTAGTTTTTTATGAAATATTTCTTTTTGAGGAATTGCAAAAATGACTCTTTCTTGTTGACAAGTCGTGTTGACAAATTCTCAGGTTTGAGTTAATGTGAACTTCTGGTGTCATTATCATTTGGGTTAAGTCTCATATGCAACTGGTGCACGGATATAAGATCCGTGCACTTGCCTTAACCGTATCCAACTAATGAATTTGGGTCATATATAATATCCTTTTCATAATGTCTTTTACTCGTGCGTATATTGTGCCCTTCCTTCTTCTTCTTCGCTCGCCCCTCCCTGCGTTTTTACCTCTAAACCTTCAAAAATTGATCGAAAAAATCCGAAAATATTTAAACGAGGCTTAGTTTCTAGGCAAATTCTCATGTGAACCATTTGCACCAATTTTGATTTGGTGCAATTGGATTTCAATTTAGTTTTTTTTTACCAGTTTTTTTTTTGGCCTGGCCAGAACCCGACCCGAGTGGTTCATGGTTCACCCGGCCCGAATATGTCATGATTTAGGGTTCATTATTTAGTGGTTAGGGTGTAGATGGTTCATCCAAATTAAAATTGAATTCAATTGCACAAATTGCATCTTGTGCAATTGGTGCACACAAGTGTCACTCTAGTTTCTAAACTAAATTGGGAATAGTGGATATCGATTAGCCTTTTCTATTGGGAAAATTGAGTAAAAAATTGATCGACAAATCCGATATATTGAAAAGAGGCTTACTTTCTAAGCTAAATTGGAAATTGTGAAGATTGATTAGTTTTTTCTGTTGGTGGACACTACAAAAAATGTGCGTTTTACCGACGAAAATTAGCGACGGTTATAAAAACCATCGCAAATAGCGACGGTTTTTATGACGGTTACGGTCAAATGGTCAAAGTCAACAATTTTAGCGACGGTCTAGAGAACCGTCGCAAATAGCGACGGTTTTAGCTACGATTTTAGCGACGGTTTGGACTAATCCCTTTAGCGATGGTATTAACGACGGTTTTTACGACGGATTTAGCGATGGTTTTAGCTACGGATTAGCGACGGTTTTTTTTTTTAATTTAATTTTTTTAAATGTTTTTTAAATATTAATTATGTATTTTTTTTTATGTTTCAGGATTATACAAGATTTTTTAATTGTTGTTAATGCACCTTACCGTATATTTAATTAATAATCACTTGGAGAAGAGTTCCACCTGACCGTAGTCAGATCTGTTTCGAGGAGTTTACGGTATAAAATTTAATTCATAGTATATTTAAATATATATATTGACTAAAAGTAGTACTTGTTTAAATAGAACAATAGTACTTATTTAAATGAAAGTATTACTTGTTAAATGAAAAAAATATTACTTATTTTTAAATAGAAAAGTAGTACTTGTTTAAATAGAAAAGTAGTACTTTTTTAAATAGAAAAACATTACTTGTTTAAATAGAAAAGTAGTACTTGTTTAAATAGAAAAGTAGTACTTGGTTAAATGAAAAGTATTACTTGTTTAAATTAAAAGTATTGTTTAAATAATAGAAAGTATTACTTGTTTAAATGAAAGATATTACTTGTTTAAATGAAAAGTATTACTTGTTAAATGAAAAGTATTACTTGTTTAAATAGAAAGGTAGTAGTTGTTTAAATAGAAAAGTAGTACTTGTTTAAATGAAAAGTAGTACTTGTTTAAATGAAAAGTATTACATGTTTAAATAGAAAGTATTACTTGTTTAAATTGAAAAGTAGTACTTGTTTAAATGAAAAGTAGTACTTGTTTAAATGAAAAGTAGTACTTGTTTAAATGAAAAATATTATTTGTTTAAATGAAAGGTATTACTTGTTTAAATGAAAAGTAGTACTTGTTAAAATGAAAAGTAGTACTTGTTTAAATGAAAAGTAATACTTGTTTAAATGCAAAGTATTACTTGTTTAAATAGATAAGTAGTACTTGTTTAAATAGAAAAGTATTACTTGTTTAAATTAAAAGTATTACTTATTTAAATAATAGAAAGTATTACTTGTTTAAATGAAAGGTACTACTTGTTTAAATGAAAAATATTACTTGTTAAATGAAAAGTAG
Organism: Stenogyne calaminthoides; assembly: GCA_037126765.1. Taxonomy (NCBI): domain Eukaryota; kingdom Viridiplantae; phylum Streptophyta; class Magnoliopsida; order Lamiales; family Lamiaceae; genus Stenogyne; species Stenogyne calaminthoides. Next base: position 12,490,609 of record JBBCBC010000004.1, on the reverse strand, counting down.
TACTTGTTTAAATGAAAAGTATTACTTGTTTAAATAGAAAAGTATTACTTGTTTAAATAGAAAAGTAGTACTTGGTTAAATGAAAAGTAGTACTTGGTTAAATTAAAGTATTGTTTAAATAATAGAAAGTATTACTTGTTTAAATGAAAGGTATTACTTGTTTTAATGAAAAGTATTACTTGTTAAATAAAAAGTATTACTTGTTTAAATAGAAAAGTAGTACTTGTTTAAATAGAAAAGTATTACTTGTTTAAATGAAAAGTAGTACTTGTTTAAATAGAAAGTAATACTTTTTTAAATAGAAAAGTAGTACTTGTTTAAATGAAAAGTATTACTTGTTAAATTAAAAGTATTACTTGTTTAAATAAAAAAGTAGTACTTGTTTAAATATAAAAGTAGTACTTGTTTAAATGGAAAGTAATACTTGTTTAAATAGAAAAGTAGTACTTGTTTAAATGAAAAGTATTACTTGTTAAATTAAAAGTATTACTTGTTTAAATAGAAAAGTAGTACTTGTTTAAATAGAAAAGTATTACTTGTTTAAATAGAAAGTAATACTTTTTTAAATAGAAAAGTAGTACTTGTTTAAATGAAAAGTTTTACTTGTTAAATTAAAAGTATTACTTGTTTAAATAGAAAAGTAGTACTTATTTAAATGAAAAGTAATACTTGTTTAAATGAAAGGTATTATATATTTAAATGAAAGGTATTACTTGTTTAAATGAGAAGTAGTACTTGTTAAAATGAAAAGTAATACTTGTTTAAATGAAAAGAAGTACTTGTTTAAATAGAAAGTATCACTTGTTTAAATGAAAAGTAGTAGTTGTTTAAATAGAAAAGTAGTACTTGTTTAAATGAAAAGTAGTACTTGTTTAAATAGAAAAAGTATTACTTGTTTAAATAGAAAAGTAGTACTACTACTTGTTTAAATAGAAAATTAGTACTTGGTTAAATGAAAAACATTATTTGTTTAAATTAAAAGTATTACTTGTTTAAATAGAAAGTATTGCTTGTTTAAATGAAAAGTAATACTTGTTTAAATAGAAAGTATTACTTGTTTAAATAGAAAGTAGTACTTTTTTAAATAGAAAGTGGTACTTTTTTAAATAAATAGAAAGTATTACTTGTTTAAATAGTAGTATTTGTTTAAAAAAATGAATTTTTAGGACATATACAATTTTAAAAGAATATAATAATTTATTTATAATTTATAATATAAAAAATATATATAATTAGTATTTTAAAGATTATTAGATAGTTAAATAAAATAAAAAAATTAAAAAAAAAGTGTAAAAAAAACGAATTAAAAATAAATAAATTAATATATTTTAATATAATAAAATTTAATTTAAATTTATAAATAAATAAAAAATAAAAATTATTATATTAAAATGTGGTTAAATCATTAAATTAGATAATTTAAATAAATGATTTTAAAAAAAATTTGAAAAAAAATGATTTTTAAAAAAAATTGAAAAAAAATAATTTTTAGGACATATAGAATTAATTTCATTAAATAAATGCAAAGAAAAGTGTCCAAAAACGGTTTCATCCCCTTTCAGTGCCCACAGTCCGTGTAGGGTCCCCCCTTGGGGAGCGAAAATTTGTCTCATTTAATTGGGAGACTTAGTGACTTATATATGATATACTTGGTGGTTGGGTTCCACATGGTCTGTGGTTCGTGTGGTCTGGTGCCCACCCGGACGCCCCCTGGGCTCGGGTTCGAACCACTGTGAGCCATTTTTTTTTTCGTAAATTCACGCTTTAGCAACGGATTTAGCAACATATTTAATAATTTTTTTTTTAATTATTAAAAAAAAAAACCGTCGCTAATCAGCGACGGTCACAAAAAACCGTCGCTACGGTTAGCGACCCTCGATTCAACGTCGGATTTTTTTCCATTGCCAAAACCGTCGCTAATGTCGTTAGCGACGATTTTTTCCGTCGCTAAAACCGTCGTTAAACCCCGTCTTTTTTGTAGTGGGATTGAGGTCTAAATAAAATAGAAATTTGATTGAAAATTCCGAGAAATTGAAACAAGGCTTACTTTCTAAGCTAAATTGGGAATAATGAAGACGCATAATTGCTTGATTTCATATATTTAGACATGTTGCTTTTTATTTCCTATAGTCATTCACAGTGCATCTGAGCAGAATCATGAATTCGTCTATTTATTTTTAGAAAATATATAAAGATGCAACTATTTAATATTGAATCATGCAACTATTTAACAGAGAAATATACAACTAGTTAATATAATAAAAATTTAAAAATGCAAATCACAGAGTTTGATCCTTGTATCTTCTACCTTATGAAAAGGCGTGTTTAGCCGCTGGGGCAGCAACAAATTTTACTAATTTAGTGACACTTCCCTTGATAGCTTAATAGAGCACGACCCGTTTTTTAACAAATGGGTCACCCCTGTGCCCAAGTGCATGGTGCACTTGGCGCACAGGAGACCCACCCTATCATTTGTTGGCTAATTCAGTTGTATAGTCATTATTCCTTATACCTTGAGATGCACTTTCTCTAAATCCCCCTATTATGAGATATTGTTCTTTACACTTTTCTCTGTCTTCTCTCTATTTTTCTAAACCAAACCCACCGCCTCAGTCCACTGCTTCAGTCCACTGCTTCAATCCGCTTCGCCGCCAATACACAACATGTCATTTTGAGCGTCGCCTAGAGGTCGTGGCTTGTTCGGATGATCGATCTCTCCCACCAGAGTCACGACAACCGGTGGACGGATCGGTCCGTCGGATCTTTAATTTGTGTTTGTTTTGTATTTTAGGATTTAGATTTTCTTTCCACTTCTCCGCTTTCTCCAAATTAGGGGTTATAGTTGTGTGTTTTCCTCCTTTTTTGGGTTAGTTGTTTGTTTTGTTGTCTTCCCGTTTTTTGGTTTTACTGGTTTGTTGTGTTTTGGTTAGCACGACCATGGTTATCTTTACGGACTTGGATTAAGCATTAGTGTGGGGCTCCTTTGTCCATGTGCTAATACCTTGGTTGTGGGCACTATGGTTCTATCATCCTCTGTTTCTCACGATTGGATCGAGGTAGGAGCTGTTCGATCATTTTTTTCGATCGGTTGTCTGTAGAACTGGACTTGTACTTTGTAATTCTCTTTTCCTTATCAATGATAGTCATTTTCTCAAAAAAAAAAAGAAAAAAGAGAGAGATATTGTTCTTTGGAATTGTGGTTATTACGTACGCTCTTAAGTTCTATTTAATTGTCTTATTTTAATTTTTTAAAAATTGTTATTATGATAACACTAATGCAAATTGATTTACTTTTCCCTAAATTACCCCTAATAAATAATTTTAAAATATTACTCATCTTATAATTAATGAGAAATATAAAGATATAAAAGTCTTTTGATATTTTAATTAATGCAGAAATTAGTTTGTGCTGAATAGATGAAATGAGGGAGATAATAAAATATGAAAGAGAGTATGTATTTTAAGAGTCACTTTCCTGTTCATCCCATGCACCAATAAAAAATGGTGCACTCTAAATCCTAACCCCTAAATAGTGGACCCTAAATCATATTTGAACCATTTGGGTCGGGTGAACCATGAACCACTTGGGCTGAGTGAACCATGAACCACTCGGGCCGGGTTTGGGGTCGGGTCGGGTATTAAAAAATTAAAAAAAAAACATCTAAAACTGAAATTAAAGTTAAAAGAAAACCGAAATTGAAAAAAGAAAAAAAAGTTAAAACTAAAAAAAATTAGAAAAATAGCTTTTAAAATTAAATTACACCAATTTTATTGGTGCATATGGTGCACAAGAGAATTTGTCGTATTTTTAAATAGTGACTGAATAAAAAAAAGGGGGGGGGTCAGGAATTGAGTTAACCACGAATCATGTTGTGCAGGTTATATATCATGCGAATTAACTATTCATATTTAGTTTTTACACTATGTTTTCAATAGATGTCATTTTGACTATTTTTTCTCAATTATCTCAATTTTACTCCTATTAATCTTTAACTCATATAATTAATCTTCCATAAATCTTTTCATTTATCTTTTCTCTAATTTAGGAATATTTATTGTGGTCTAATTAGTTGAGGATAATATTGGTAAAAAATTATTATCTTAATTTGTATTTTAATTCTAGAATAATATGTATTTAAAAAGGGAAAGGAGTATGTAATAAGTTGTCAATCTCATATGAAGAAACTTCTTTTAGAAGCCTTCACCTTCTCCCCTTCCATTTAAATGTATATGAAAATTGAAGATTGCCCAAAGTCAACATTAAAGACCATATTAATTTATTATAAATGAGTTAAGCAAAGATTTATCAAAATTAATTTTAATGTGCATTTACAGTTAGTTTATATTTTATTTATATTTTTAAACAGCCAGTTATTTTAGTTACCTGTATTAATTAATTTGATAATATCAATTGTTTTATTTAAAAAATATTACATATTACTATAAATTGATAGTTACACATTAATAGCTGTAAAGTTATTTTACATAACTCGTTGAGTCAGGTTGCTGTCGTGGCTAATATCTTATCAATATAAAAATTACTATCAACAAAAATTCTCAATTAAAAAAAATAAAACTGTAATTGTGTTTGTTAAGTTTGGCTTTTCTGACGTCAGTGTTCTAATAAAAAATTAACACATCATCTTCAGACGATATAACTTTGTCATAAATTAATAATTAATTTTTTTAAAAATATAATAAATTTATAAATTTAACATTTGGTCGTGATTATATTTGAGAATTGACCACTTTATACTTCCAATGCAAGTAATTAAAATAAATCAAGTTATTTATTTCAAAAATCTAAAAATTGCTATATTTTAATTTTAAAAGAAAAATTGCTTCGTCATGAACCGCATACTGCTTCATTTTTTAAAAGAATTAGGACTCGACTGAGATGGTTGATTATGATATACGTAATAATTTATTTATTATTTAATTATGTCCAAAAATATTATATTTAAATTAAATGTTAATAGGAATATATATGTAATTTTATAATTTAAATTAAAAATGATATTTTTGCTGTTTTAAAAAACATTAATTGAAATATATGCGTAATTTTAAAACTAATATTATAAATTATTTAAAATAAAAAAAAGATATTTTTATTGTTTTATATTTATTAATTTAATTTATTATGAGAGTACTATAGTACAATTGCAATATGAACAATAGAAATGTTTTAATGCCGAATATAATTATTTTAAAAGAAAACATACATTAGATCAATAATTCAATAATATTTCAAAGGTTTTCCTGACATCAGATTGGCTGAAATTTTTCCTAATATTTTTCCTAGAATAGAAAAGCCCTACTAAGTTCTACGTGACAAACTCAAATAAAGAATAGTAGGTACAAATTGAAACTTGTGATTGTTGCAATTTGCACTGCTATAGTGTAAAATTCGCGCTACATTCAATTTTATCTATAACCGTTAACGCTACATTCTACACTATATATATTATTTTTTATTTTTTATTAAATTAAATTATACAATTTAAATTTAATTACAACATTATACACTTCTAAACTTAATACATTTTATACTCTTATTATCAAATATAATTTTTTTTAACATATTTACACAATAATATGTATATAAAAAAGATAAAATTTATAAAAAAAACGTTAAATTAAAATTTATGATAAAATACAACCATACATATTAAAAACATAACAATAACATTGCAAAGATAAAACAAATACACACGATACAAGAAATTGAACAAAAAATAATAACAGTTATTTAAGTCTCCGAGTTAGAATATTCCTCCCTCACAAATGATCAATCAATGCATTTCGAAGTGCAATGTGATCATCTTTGTCTCTAATTTTTCTATATCGAGCAACAAATTCTTGAAATGAAAATCTTTGCCCACCATTTCTATATCGGGGGTGGTACCTCTATATCTAGAACTTTATTATTTAGTTAAAAATAATTTTATATTTTAATAAATGTAATAAATAATAATTTTCATAAATAATAATAATGAAAAGAAAAAAAAATGTAAATTATATTAAAAATAAATAAAAATGAAAAAAAAGAAAGATATAGTGTGAGTCATAGTACCCTTTACATGTAGTATCGAATTTTACGCCACACTATTATAATAGAAAATTGTAGTTTACTGTTGAAACATCCTCTTGCACTATATAGCAATAGGTCAAGATGTAATGTTCCTATGAGAATGCCCCACTTCTCATGCTGCATGGACATGTATATATATAAATTTATTTGTTTAGTATAATATATTAATCCCGATTCCCTAAACAAATAAATTCTGGCTCATCATTCAATGTGTAATAATTTATATGTGTGAGAAACTAAGAATATGTCAATCTCATAGAAACTTCTACCTTTTTTTCCTTTTTTTTTTGAAGGGTTGGATACTTCTTTCTTCCGGGGTAGGACCTCCCATTACATTTATAATATTTGAACATTTCCAAAAGCCTACATATAAAATCATTTAATTATGGAGATTAATCAGTGACTTCGACTTCTGAATTTCAAATATGGAGATTAATCACTGTTCGGAAAAGATTTTCATCTACCAATCTACCTATACATATCTAATAACAAAATATTATATTAAATATTTTTTTACTAATTTTATCATAATTATAAAATTTTAAAAATATTGACAAAGATAATGTAACTCAAATGATTGAATTAATTTCATTTTATCTAAGAAAGTTCAGTCCCACGTGCCTACAAACATATACTATTTTTCTTTTTAAGTATTTTATAATTTATTATTTTTATTAAATCTATTTATACATATCTAATAATAAAATATTATACCAAAAATAGAAAAAAAAATTAATAAAAAAATTCATAATAAATTTGTCATGAAAGTTTAAAAATTAGAGGCTCTCAGCTAAGGAGAGAAATCAGAGGCAGCACGATCAGAAAAGAAGATAAATGACAATAGAGTAATATATATAATTATCACAAGAACTGCGTAGTTAACTCAAATCAAAGTTCTCAACTCGGAAGATAAATTAAAACAAGAGAAAATAGGCGAAAATGCCCATTTTGAACAAGCATATCTCTTTTTTGCCTTAAGACTTTTTCAACTCACAATTGTGCCCATTTTTTTGACTATTCTACCATTCTCCCTTAATCCCATCTCATCCAATCCCATCCCATCTCAATTCCATCACAATTTTCAACATTCAAACAAAACCTGGACCCAACCCAGCCCAACCCGACCCAACGCGGTCCAACCCGACCCGACCCGGTCCAACCCGACCCGACCCGAACACAGCCCGTCTCAGCCTGACCCCAACCCAGTCCGAAATAGTTCATGGTTCAGGGCTCGGGTTCGGGTTCATGATTCAGGGTTTAGGGTCGTGTTTGGATGGTATAGAATAAATGATGGAATGAGATAAAGATGAGATAGGAATGAGATTAAGGAGAGGGGTAGAATGGTAAAAAATGGCATATTTGTGGGTGGAAAAAATCAAAGGGCAGAAAAGAGAAATACATATTGAAAAAAAACAAAAAATAGTTTGTCCCTTAAAACAAAAGACTTTCAATTAGGAGAGAGATTGATAAAAATTTAAAATTAAAGTGCAGAAGGCAAAAGAATATTAAAAAAATATTAAATAATGCATTAAAAAGAAGTACTGGTGTCTAATTGCATAATTATAATCCTTATAAATTAATTAATTGAAGAAGCATGTTGCATGGGACGGTCTCATGATAAGATGGACATAAATTGGACATTGATCTTTAACACTTTAAGAAGGATAAATGTAACTTGTGCTAAGTTTTAACCATTTTCATGTATGAGACCATCTCATATGAATTTTTGTTCAAATTGAATCATTTGTCATTCTGAAATTACTATACAAGCCATTTCATCATCTCCAAATAAATTAAAATATGAAAATGACGTGTCATTTCGTGGGAGATGCAATTTGAAACTTTGAAAGTACTCCTCCACATGAAACTTTCGTACGTAATCACGTAGCGTTGATTACATAAACCCCGGTCAACTTATTGCATCTCTTACTCCGTACAGCCCCCCCCCCATATTCATTCATATATATAAATTCTCCCTCGAATTATCTAACACTACCAAAACACAAACCCCAAAAATCTAAATATATATAAAAGCTGTAATATATATATATATATATATATATATATATATATATATATATTTAGAAGGAGGAAAAATGGGTGTTGGTGAGCCTGTGAAGCTGGTTATAATCAACACAGAGTACGTGGAAACTGATGCAATGAACTTCAAATCTGTGGTCCAAAAGCTCACCGGAAAAGAGTCAACGGCGGCGGCTGCCGCCACGAAGCAGCGGCGGACCGGGTTTAGTAGCGAACCGGTTTTGGACCGGGTAATGTCGTTCAAGGATTTTGATAGGATGCTTATGTAATTTGTGTCCTTTTATTTAATGGCTGACTTTTTCTTATTTTTTCCTTTGATTTTTTATTTGGTAAGTTTACTAATTTATGAGTGGATATTATATGTATCCAAGTAAATCGTGTACTCATAGTGTATTTTAAAAAATTGTTTCAACCCAAAAATTGATGATATGTATAATTATCCTTGGATACATTTGAGATACATAAAAGTATGATGTATCTTCACAAAAGATTATCCAGACCTACTAATTAACACATATGGGATGCATCTCTACAAAAATTAATTGCTTCAAGAAAATATCTTGGATGATTCAATGGCGCCCGCATTAAATAAAATATGAATTATAATTAGTTAAAAAAAATGATATAAAATAAATTTCATGTCATTAATAGTTCAGTGAATTGACTTCTATTTGTTTGAAAATATGGATAAGATATTGGAGGTGTTGAACAAGACACATTCCTTTCATTTTGTGCTCCAATATCCTTGTAGGAAAAAGTGATTTTTGGAGCAAAATACGAGCCTAATTTCTATTACTTTTTTTTAGTCGACTGAAAAAGCAAAATCAGATAGAGAGAACTAATTGGCTCAAAGATTGAAAAAAGGAAGATGAAGATCCATGTCCAAGGCCTATTTGGAAGCCAATGTCCTGAATGCATAATCAAAGAAGGAGCTGCAACTTTAGCTACCAAGGGCTCCACCTCATTTTATTATATTTGACCATCATATTTGAGGTTGATAGAAGGAAGAAAGAAAAGAAAACAGAGAGCTATTTCTATGATGCTCAAATGAGGAGTAAAATGTGCAGCAATTATTGACTTTTCTTGGGCCTTTATCAAGTTGATTTTCGGCCCAATCTCTCAGCAATTATGCCGTCCATTTGAACAACTAAGAGGGAAGTACTGGGACCAGTTATTAAAAGAAATAAAGACTTAGAGGTCCAAAAAGGGCAATAATAGTACTAAAAGGTCCAAGACACTTTTAAAAATATTCCTAGGTTCAAAAGCTCATATAGAATACCCACAATGCCCCTTTATCTTCCTCTCTATCATTTTATTTCACCGGTCACTCACAAACCCACCCAAAACAAATCTCTCTCTCCATCTCTTCCTACCAAACCCTAAATAGCCGCCTCCAACATTTTTTCGCGGCAACCGTCGCCCACCCACTCCACGGAGGCCGTTGGCCCGGCCCAAAACCAATAAACCGCCATCGGAGGAGTAGCAGTTCTGTGAACAGAGAGAAAGTAGCAGTCCTGTGCGGCGTAGCAGATGGTGGTGATTTGGGGGAAGAGAGATGAAAAGAGAGAGAGAGAAAAGAGAGAAACTGATTTGGGGGAAGAGAGATGACGGGTGAAAAGAGAGAGAGAAACACTTGCACGTCGCCGATGCCACCACCACAAAATCTTCGTCGCTATCGAAGCTGCGAAGCGGCAGAATAGATCTGTGAACCCGGTGGGTGTGGATTTCCATGGGGGAAAGTTATGTTTATTTGTGCTGTTGGGAGACCCCTGTCTTCAAGTGATGATACATGCATATTTGATGGAAAGATAGGGATGTTTCCCTTCACTAAAGATGTTGAAGCAATGAGAAACAACAAGAACAGATTGAAAGACATTGTGGAGACAAAAAACATTGAATCCATAACCAAGAAAATAAACAAGGGATGCCTTATCAATCAGGTACTTTGATTATACTTAAACACATCAGAAAATATTAAAATTTCATCATTTTGTGTCATGATGCAAGTATCCTAAACCTATATTCAACATAGTTGGTTACTTGCATTAATAGTGTGTCTATATTCTTAGACTATCAGAGAAATTTCATCGTTTAGTCTCTAAATGAGCATCCTCAACATAGTTGGTTACTTGCAATTAGGAGTTTCTAAATGGAGCAAGTATCCTAAACAAACTTGTTAGTTACTCCTTTTACAGATTATACCAGTACTTAAAGAGAAATGGTCTGCAAATGAAAGCAAAGGAATCTGGATCCAGCAAGACAATGCCAAACCACACATTTCAAATAATGATCCAGATTTCAGAGCTGTAGCAGGCTTTGATGGTTTCAACATTAAACTGTTTTGCCAACCACCCAACTCTCCTGACACAAATATTAATGCTTTGGGGTACTTTGCATCAATTCAGGCATTACAACAGAAGAAGAAAGCCAAAACAGTTGTTGATCTAGTTGAAAATGTAGCTAAATCATTTGAAGAACTAACATCAATTATTCTTAATAAAGTGTTTCTTAGCTTGCAGGGTTCATGCATAGAGATGTTGAAGGTTAAAGGAGATAACAATTTCAAGACACCATACATGGCCAAAGACTCACTGAGTTATGAAGGATTACTTCCTGATTCTCTTGAGGTAGAAGAGAGTTTAGTAAGGAAATGCATAAAATACTTAATGGAGCATGATAATGGAGTTGAAAGCACATATGATATGGTCAATCTAATGAGGAATTTAGGGTATTAGTAGTGCATTAGTAGGGTATTAGGCACACTTTTTGTACTTTTTGATTCCCACTACTGAGTAGTTGATGAATGTTTACTGCACAAACATATAAGTAGATAAACTTCTAGGGCAGGAATTGTTTAAGTAGTAAACATGTAGATGAAAAACATTTTGATTTGTGTTTTGACTCTCAATATGAAATGAATGGCTTTGGATATGTATAATGTTAAAATCATGGCATTACAAATTATTACTCACCAATTAATATCTAGAGAACTCAAAAAAAAAAAAAAAAACAGAAAACACACTTTAAGGTTCTGTTTTGTCAAAATACACAAGGGACTCACATTTTTATCATAGAAAATCACTTTAAGGTTCTGTTTTTGCAAATATTATTGGACCCTTGGATTATAATGACATCATTGGGTAAGGTTAAGCATCCTAATATAGGGAAATCATCCTAGAGGTTGCATTATACCTCCTAATCTAGAAAAATTTGAACTCACGGAGGTTGCATTAGCACAAGTTCACCAAAACAGCACATCAATTCACCAAACAACACATCAATTCACCAAATAGCACATTTTAAGGTTCTGTTTTGTCAAAATACATATGAGACTCACAATTTTATCAAAGAAAACACACTTTAAGGTTCTGTTTTGTCAAAATATACATGGGACTCACAACTTTATCAAAGAAGACACACTTTAAGGTTCTGTTTTGTCAAAATACACATGAGACTCACAATTTTATCAAAGAAAACACACTTTAAGGTACTATTTTGTCAAAATACACATGGGATTCACAATTTTATCAAAGAAAACACACTTTAAGGTTCTGTTTTGTCAAAATACACATGGGACTCACAATTTTATCAAATAAAACACACTTTAAGGTTCTGTTTTATCACAATACACATGGACCTGTTGGGGTTATACATGAAAGTATGCTTTGACGTAATAACAAACTAATGTAACTCTTATTTACTGGATATAAATGTTTCATCACTGTTGCTTTACATATAAATGAATGTTAATTATTTATAGCAAACCGTTCAAATATTAGTACAACATTACATTGTAGTTAATGTGGTGATACCCGAATCACAGAAGATCACATTAGCAGTTCCTTGTAAATAAAAGTACACCTTCACAACCTAGATGGAATTGAACATTCCATTGGTAGAGGTTGAAGTGCAAAGCTCAGATTGACTTGTCTTGACCAAGAGATTGCACTAACACATTATGATGTGCTGAAGAGGACCTACAGAGAGGATAAATTCTTCCGCACTGACTTAAGGGATGAAGAATTAGACCTCAATTGTTATTGATTTCTTAACCTCTATCACTTAAATAGGATTGCATGTAATTAATATTTATTGCTTTAATATGTGTTGGGTTTAGAGTCAGGCAACGATTCTATACTTTGCATTTTGGGCAATATTATTAATTATATGACAATTGCTAAGATTTAATACAGAGCAACGTGTGCAAGCGAATCTTGTGTGATTTGTCCCCTTGGTTTGCTCAGAAGTTTTATCATGCCAAATCTTGCAAGTGAAAATTTATTTCCGGTATGGATAATAATGTTGAGCTGTCTTTACTCCAAGGACAAAAGATATTAATTAATATAAAGATTTTCAGTGGCTTAATTAATTAATAGACTAAATAATCTTAAACACGGAAAATAATAACCAGGAGCCATATTATCGTAATATGGATTAAGATGGATAGTTCAATATTAATTTTATAGTGGAGTAAATTAATATTAATGGACTTTAATAATATTTTGGCTTAATATTAAAGTTTCATAGCCCATTGGAGGTTCAATCTTAATTCTCCTAAAGGTCCCTCAAATAGCCCAATATAAGTCCAATTAATGAAAAGGAGAATAAAATATTATTGCCTTATTTTTCTTGTTTTTCGAAAATTATGGGGCAAGAAGGGAAAAAAATTTCTTGATTTTCTTGAAAAGATTTTATGGAAAAAGATAAGTATTCTTGCAATACAATATTATCCCATATATTCAAGAAATAAAATCTTGCCTTCTTGTGCATTGGATTTTTCAAAAATCACTATTTATAAGGGAGGAGATTTTGTGGAAAATTTATTTATGGGAAAGAGAATATATTGAATATATTCAAGATTACTTCTTGCACAAGAATTAAAGATCTTCCCATATCTCAATTTGGACCAAAAAATCGGCCACCTTAGTATTATAAATAGGGGATAATTTTTTCATCCCCAACACAATTCTATGTGTTGGAAAAATTAGAAATCCACAAAGGTGGTGCAATATATTTTTGTGTTTTCTCCTTTATTAAAATCGTTTGTGAGAATCCTTCCACCGGATTACGTTCGTGGACGTGGGACATATTTGAGAAGACACTTTGGGTTCATCCATCGTCTCAACGGTTGTCACTCCAAGAGGTATGTAATTTGGTAACTCCTAGATTCCGCATGCTTAGGATTTACGTGAATTACGTGTACGCATGTTGTTGTTGTTTATTTAATTATTATGTGTAATTAATTTAGGATTGATTCATATTAGTAATTAATTGATTAATTTAAATATGTATTTAAATATACCTCGAATAGATCTGGGCACCCCGAATTTCTCAACAGGACCCTCATATTATAATTACATCATTGGGTAAGGTTAAGCGTCCTAATCTAGGCAAATCATCCTAGAGGTTGCATTATGCCTCCTAATCTAGGAAAATTTGAACTCACAGAGGTTGCATTAACACAAGTTCACCAATACAGCACATCAATTCACCAAACAACACATCAATTCACCAAATTTTCCTCCTAAAACAGTTAACACTCATCATTTGTAACTCTCATAAGATATTTTAGTCATATGACTTAAGTTAAGTATCCTAATCTTGGATATTTTAAACCCCTAGAGGTTGCATTAACACATACAAAACCAAATAGCACATATGATGATACCAAATTTCCAAGATAAGCACATCAATCCAGACAACACATGCCATATTTCAACAACAAAGTAAAAAAGGATCAGAATAATATGTAAATCAGTTCTTTAATTGACGGAACAAGGCACACTAGCATATCAACATTCCACCTTCTGGATGTATCAAACCAGAAACCCTTATCAGAGAAGGGTGGATCACTCCCATGCATCGGTTTGGCTAATGATGTAACCCCGTTGGAAATAACATCGCACGAGGGCAATTCCGGTGAGAGAGAGTCTTGAACAACGATGGAACTATAATCGGGAAAACCCACATCGAGAGCATCAGGGGACAGAATATCCTCAACCATGTCTCCCAAATCTGCATTGCACGAGGGTAATTCAAGTTTTTGATTTGTTCAATGTGATAGACTAGTATAGATTTTAGGTTTATTTATTTTTGTAAAATAAATTGTAACCTGATCGAAGACGAAGACAAGACGAGAAGTTAAAACGATCCGGAATCAAGACGCCGGGCGACGTGCATCACACTAAACGCGTGGGAGGCGAGGCACGCTGACGCAGACAGATACGATGCACGCTGGCTCAACGCTGGGCGACGGGCGGGCGGGCGGGCGGGCGGTAAGTGGCGAACACGAGGCATGGCCAGCGTGCCGAGCGGATGGGGCTGGAGGCCGAGGTATTGGCGGACGCTGCCAAGATATGCCTTGGGTGAAGCCTTGCCGAGGTCGCCGAACACCGAGGGGCGACGCGGCGTTTTAGGCGACGATCGATTGATCGCTTTCGACAATTGGCCATTTGGATGCGGACGTGCATCCCGACTGTGAGCTACTTGGCGTGGCGATTCGAGATGGAATTTTTTTTCAAGACGAACGAGTGGGAGAAATCAAGACGGAGTTTCTTCAATATAAAAGACAAAGAAAATTAAACCATGACAATTGGATAATTTGTGCCCAATATGTTTAATTTCTGTTTTGTTTTGATATTTTTTCTTTCTTATGCTTCTGTTTAAATTCGTTTAATGTGTTTGCATGAGATATTGCTTGTGAAAAATCTCAAAACTCAAAATTACTAAGTATTTTTTATTATTAATTTGGTTTTGAATCAAATTAATTTTGACCTCCATGATTTATTTATTTGTGAATTCTTTTGGAGAAATCTCCCCAACGGAGCGGCCAAAAGATAGCCTTCACATGAATAAATTTCCAAAAGGATGATTGTGAATTATTATTAGTGGGGACGATGACCCTCCCAACGAGGCTCGATCAAAACGAAGTAATAATTCTGTATTTAATCATGGTTATTACTTAGGTATAAAATTGATATGCAAATACTTCTTCGAAGTCCCTGTCAATTTTATATTGGTCAAGTGGGAGCCGGCTATTAATTAATTTTTTTTAATTAAAAGTTTGTAACTGTTCTTGTTTGCAACTTGCTCAAATGTGTTTAAATAATGACCTACCCAACGTGGCTTACTTAAAATGTTTTGGGATGTTGGCTGATACATGTTCATATTTTTTTTTAGATTTTAATATGATTCATGGTATCGAATTATGTGATGAACATTTTCTGTTTAAATCAAGTATTGATACGAAAATGTATGTTTATTTCAGTTCAGCTACGTCGCAACCTTTTAACCCACTGTTCAATATACTTAAAGACAATTTGCTTACTGGAGAAAACTTTGTTGATTGGTGTCGTAAACTTACTATTGTCCTGACCGCACAACATTATAACTAGGTTCTTACTGCACCCAAACCTGATAAGCCAAATGACGACTCAAGCAAAACGGAAAAGAAATATTATGCTGATTGGGAGCGGTCCAACGAAATGGCAAAGTGTACCATCTTGGCTTTTATGTCAGATGTGTTGCAGCACCAGCACCAAAATGTTGAAACCGCTGCGGACATCATGAAAAATCTTAAAGCGATGTTCCAACATCAGAACCGTGTTGCTCGTCAAATCACCATGAGAGACTTGCTCTCGATGAAAATGGTGGAAGGGATGCCCATAAGGGAGAACGTTCTCCAGATGATGGCTCACCTAAATAAACTTGAGGTTCTTGGCGCTGAATATGATATCGAGACCCAGATCGATTTCATACTCCATTCTCTGCCAAAAAGTTTTGAGCAGTTCAGGCTGAATTACCAGATGAACAATCAGAAGTTCACATTGCCTGATCTGTTGCAGGCTTTAGTCTCGGTAGAGGCTATATTGGGGGAATAGAGTCAAGCTTTGGTGGCAAAGGGACCTTCTTCTTCTTCTAGGCCAAAAGGTGGTAAGAACAAGAAAAAGGCAAAAGGCAAGAGCCAAGTGAACTCAAGCATTGCCAAGGGCAAAGGAAAGGTGAAAGGAGAGGGAGGAGCTAAGACGCCAACTAAAGGGAAATGTTTTAACTGCAGAGAGAAACGACATTGGAGGTCAGCCTGTTCCAAACCCAAGCGGAATGGAAAGAAATGTGACTCTCATGCACTAGTTGTTGAAACTTGATTAGCTCAGTATGCTACCCATTCGTGAGTAGTGAATACGGGGATCCACTAACCATGTTTGTTTCACTTTACAGGGGTTCAAGTTGACCCGACAACTTAGTGGAAGTGAGATCTTCATCACTAATGGGAGATCTTCTGAGAGTAGCGGTGAAAGCGATGGGAGAGGCGATGCTGTCTTTTGAAGACAAGACTTTAGTTTAAGAGATGTTCTTTACGTTCCTATTTACTTTGAAAACCCTTATTTATGTTTCTGAACTACCTTTTTTATGGATATTCTGTTCGTTTTAAGCAAGTTACTATTTTTCGTAACGATGTGTTTATCTGTCAAGGAACTTTATGGAACAATCTCTATACTATTAACTGTGCACACCACTCACAAAATGCATCTTATAACTCATCGACTGTTCCAGAGAAACGTTCAGAAAACGTGAACGAAACACTTCTTTGGTTAGGTCATATTAATCTAAATTGGATTCAAAGGTTGGTGAAAGATGGTTTGCTGGAGGACCTACAACAAAGAACCACTTCCAACTTATGAATCATGTTTAGAGGTAATATGACCAAGAGGGCATTTGGAGCCAAAGGGGACTAAAGCCACAGAAGTGTTGGAAATCATTCACATTGACGTGTGCGGTCCAATATGAACTAAAGTTAGAGGTGGCTACGAGTATTTCGTGACTTTCATCGATGACGTGTGCGGTCCAATATGAACTAAAGTTAGAGGTGGCTACGAGTATTTCGTGACTTTCATCGATGATTACTCAAGGTTCGGGTACATTTTCCTCATGAAACACAAATAGGAAACCTTTGATAAATTCAAGAGTTCAAAGCCGAAGTAGAGAATCATAGGGAAAAGAGTATCAAGTTTCTATGATCTGATTGTGGAGACGAATACCTCAGCTTGGAGTTTTTGAACTACCTGTCAGACGAGGGTATTGTTTCCCAGTTTACTGCACCTAGAACCCCTCAACAAAAAGGGTTGCAGAACGAAGAAACAGAACACTCTTAGAAATGGTCAGATCCATGATGAGTTATTCAGATCTACCCAAGTCGTTTTGGGGTCACGCCTTGGAAACAACGACTTATGTTTTGAACTTAGTGCCATCCAAATCGGTTCTGGGGGTGTTCGGCATACGTGCTAGACAAGGAAGCCAGTAAGTTGGACGCACGTTCGGAGCTAAGGCTGTTTATAGGATATCCCATGGGAACGAAGGGGTGCATGTTCTATGGTCCCGAAGATCAAAAGGTGGTAATCAGTACGCACTTTAGATTCTTGGAAAAAGACTATATGAATAAAAGAAAGCCAAAAAGTGAGATTACCTTAGATGAATTAAGAGGGAAAACTCCTATACCAACTGTACAAGTTGATATACCAAGCGTCACACTAACACAATCGGAACCTCATCGTAGTGGGAGATATTGGGGTTATACTGAGAAGTATGCTTTTACTTTGTATAAACAAACTGAATTTCTTATTTATTTTACTGAAATAAATTATTTATCACATGTTGCATTAAATATGAATGAATGTTATATATATTTACTGCATACCCGTTCGATAAAGTCAGTACGTGTCACATTGTAGTTAATTTGGTGATACCAGATCACAGAAGATCAAATTAACAGTTCCTCGTGACTAAGTACAAATTCACAACCCAGATGGAAATGAACAACCCATCATGAAAGGTTGAGGTGTAAAGCTCAGATTGGCTTGTCTTGACCAAGGGATTACACTAGTACATCATGATGCACTGAAGAGGACCTACATGAGGATAAATTCTTCGGTACTGAATATACAAGAATTAGACCTCAGTGGTTCGTTATTTCTTAATCTTCGTTCCTTAAATAGGATCGTGTGAAATTAATAACTATTGCTTTGACTTATGATGGGAAGAGAATCAATGCGATTCGATACCTTGTATTTTGGGCAATATTATTAATTACATGACGATTGCTAAGATTTAATACGGAGAATTGCGTGCAAGCACTGCTTGCTTGATTTGTCCCCTTGGTGGGCTCATAATCTTTATCATACCAAATCTTGCAAGTGGAAATTTATTTCCGGTATGGATAATAGTGTTGAGTTGTCTTTACTCCAAGGACAAAGATGTTAATTAATATAAAGTCTGTTCAGTGGCTTAATTAATTAATGGACTAAGATAATCTTAAACGCGGGAAATAATAACCGGGAGCCATATTATTGTGAAGTCGTAATGTGGGTTAAGATGGATAGTTCAATATTAATTTTATAGTGGAGTAAATTAATATTAATGGACTTGAATAATATTTTGGCTAAATATTATAGCTTCATAGCCCATTGAAGGTCCAATCTTAATTCTCCTAAAGGCCCCTCAAATAGCCCAAACTAAAGTCCAATTAATGAAAAGGAGAAGAAAATATTTTGGCCTATTTTTCCCTATTATTTTCGAAACAAATTGGGTAGGAAGAGAGAAAAGATTTTCTTGGAAATTTTTTATGGAATATGTATTCTTGCAATACAAGATTATCCCATAAATTCAAGAAAAGTCAAAGATCTTATTTCTTTCCTAACTAGTTGTAATTTTCGAAAATTTCTATAATATAAGGAGGTGAGATTTTTGTGGAATATTTTATTATGGAGAAAAGAATATATTGTATATATTCAAGATTTCTTGGAGATCAAGAAAAAGATTTTTCCATCTTATCCCTAGGGAAAAAATCGACCACCCCATGTATTATAAATAGGGGATGAGTTTTTCATCCCCAATGCAATTCCATGTGTTGGAAAAATTAGAAATCCACAAAGGTGGTAGCCAAAAAATTTTTTTCTCTTTTAAGATTAAAATCGTTCGTTGATAATCCTCCCACCGGATTACGTTTGTGGAAGTGGGACATATTTGAGAAGGCACTTTGGGTTGATCCAACGTCTCAGCAGTTGTCTCTACGAGAGGTTAGTATTTACATGATTCCTTGATTCCGCATGCTTAGGTTTTACATGAAATATGTGTACGCATGATGTTTATTTGCTAGTTGATTATTATGTTGAATTGATTAGGATTAATTCATGTTAGTAATTAATTGATTAATTTAAATATGTATTTAAATTCAACTCGAATAGATCCGGGCACCCCTAATTTCCAAACAACTGGTATCAGAGCCTCGGTTTCGAGCTCTGTATTTAAATTGTTATTTAAATTATGTTGGCCATTAAATTTTATTGAAATTGGATAGTAGAATTGTTAGATCTTTTTAGCAGGTATCCAATTGTCATGGTATTTAATGTGTTTATTTATTTCATGCATATGAATGGTTTTAATTCGACTAAAATTAATTTGTTTTTCTCATGAGAAAATCCACGAGTAGATTATGCTATTTGATTTGCTCAATGTAATAGACTAGTCTAGATTTAGGTGTATTTTTTTTTTTGCAAAATAAATTGTAACTTGATCGAAGAGCGAAAGACAGTGAGATATTAAAAGCGGATCAAGGAATGCGTGGGTGGCGACGTCCGTACCTTAAACGCAAATGGGAGGCTGCGGTTCACGGGCGTCGATGGTCGCCTGAGCAGACGCCGCGGCGCCAGTGGGACCGGGTGTGGGATCAACAGACGCTGGCGCCGGGCTGGCGCTTAGCGCGACCGGGGCGACGTATGAGGCGCTGGGCGACGGGCGTATTGAAGCTTGGCGGCGGGCGGGCGTATGTCGGTCGCTCTGCCAAGGGGCGGCTTTGATCTGCTGGCGATGCATCGCTGTGAGCTACTTGGTGTGGCATTTCGAGAGGCGGAGTTCTTTTCGAGACAATCGAGTGGGGAGAAATTCAAAGACGACGTTTCTTCAAAATCAAGCCAAGAAAAATCAAACCATGACAATTGGATAATTTGTGCCCAATATGTTTATTTTTCTGCTTTGCTTGATTTATTGTTGTATTTTCTTGTGCTTTATTTAATATGTTTAAATGTGTTTGCATGAGAATTGCCCAAACTAAAAAAAATCTCAAATTCAAAAATTACTAAGTATGTTTTAATAATTAACTTTCGGTCATGAATCGAATTAATTTTGACCTCCATGATTTATTTATTTGTGAATTCTTTTGGAGAAATTCCCCTAAGGGACGGCCAAAAGATAACTTTCACATGAATAAATTCTCAAAAGGCTGATTGTGAATTATTATTAGTGGCGACGATGACCCTCCCAAGAGGCTCGATCAATCTGAAGTAGTAATTACATATTTAATCATGGTTATTACTTAGGTATAAAATTGATATGCATATATACTTGGCGAAGTCCTGTCAATTTTATATTGGTCAAGTGGGACCAACTATTATTTTTTTTAAATTAAAGGTTTTAACTTCGTTCTTGTTTGTAACACTGCTTGAATGTGATTTAAATGATGACCCTCCCAAGAAGCTCATTTAAAAACTGTTTTTTTTGAGATGTTGGGTGATGCATGTTCATATTTTTTTGAGATTTCAATATGAATCATGTGATTGAATTATGTGATTTTCTTTGTGTTGATCAGGATATTAACACAAGATGTATGTTTATTTTTGATATCATCATGTCGCAACCTTTTAATATTCAATATATTTGAAAAGACAATTTGCTTCTTGGAGAAAACTTTGTTGATTGGTATCAAAAACTTACCATTGTCCTCATTTGCACAACACCATAAGCGGGTCCTTACTACACCCATGCGGAAGAGAAGCCCGTGAAAAGAGTATCTTTGATTGGGAGCTTTCAACGAAATGGCAAAGTGTACCATCTTGGCATCTATGTCGGATGTGTTGCAACACCAACACCAAAATGTTGAAACCGGCTGCGCAGACATCATGGTCAATCTTAAAGCGATGTTTCAACATCGTAACCGCAGTGGGCTCTCCGGATCACCATGAGAGATATGCTCTCATTTGAAAATGGTGGCGGGAACACCCGTAAGGGAACATGTTCTCCAAATGATGGCTCACCTTAACAAACTTGAGGTACTTGGTGCTGAATATGACATCGAGACCTAGATCAATTTCATACTCCATTCCCTGCCGAAAAGCTTCGAGCAATTCAGGCTCAACTACCAAATGAACAATCAGAAGTTCACCTTGCCTGATTTGCTACAAGCTTTAGTCTTGACTGAAGGAATATTGGGAGAGAAAGCAGCCCAAGCCCTAGCAAGAACGATCCATCTTCCTCTTCTAGACCAAAAGGAGGTAAGAAGAAGAAAAGGACCAAAAGTGAAGCTAACTCAAGTGTTGCCAAAGGCAAAGGAAAGGTGAAGAGGGAGGGTGAAGTAAGGAAACCGACTAAGGGAAAGTATTTTAACTGCGGTGAAAAGGGACATTGGAGGTCAGCCTGTTCCAAACCCAAAAGGAATGGAAAGAAAGGTAATTCTCTCGCACTAGTTGTTGAAACTTGTTTAGCGGCGTATGCTACTCATTCGTGGGTAGTGGATACGGGATCCACTGATCATGTTTATTTCACGTTACAGGGGTTCAAGCGGACCCGGCAACTTAGTGGAAGAGAGATCCTCGTCACGCTGGGCGATGCTACGAGAGTGGCGGTGAAGCGATGGGGAGGCGGCACTGTCTTTTGAAGACAAGAGTTTAATTTTAAGAGATGTTCTTTATGTTCCAATTTTTTGTAAAAACCTTATTTCAGTTTCAAACTTATTTGATGATGGATATTCTGTTCGTTTTAATAAGCATGTTACTGTTTTTCGTAACGATGTGGTTATCTGTCATGGAACATTACAGAACATCACACACACAATGCATCATATAACTCATCTACTATTTCGAGCAAAAGGAAACGTTCGACCAATGTGAACGAGACACTTCTTTGGCACCTAAGATTAGGTCATATTAATCCAAAAAGGATCCAAAGGTTGGTGCAAGATGGTTCATTGGAGTCTTTCTTGGTTGAATCATTTCCAACTTGCGAATCATGTTTGGAGGGTAAAATGACCAAGAGGGCATTTGGAGCCAAGGGGCTTAGAGCTAAAGAAGTGTTGGAGATTGTTCAAACCGATGTATGTGGTCCAATGCAAATTAAAGCAAGGGGCGGCTACGAGTATTTCATTACGTTTATCGAAGATTACTCACGCTATGGGTACATTTTCCTAATGAAGCATAAATCTGAGACCTTTGATAAATTCAAAGAATTTAAGGCTCAAGCAGAGAATCATAAGGGAAAAGTATCAAGTTTCTACGATCTGATCGTGGAGGCGAATAGCTCAGCGATGAATTCTTAAACTACCTGTCGGAAGAAGGGATTGCATCCCAGTTGACTGCACCCGGTACCCCTCAACAAAATGAGGTTGCAGAACGAAGAAACAGAACACTTCTAGAAATGGTAAGATCAATGATGAGTTATGCGGATTTACCAAAATCGTTTTGGGGTTACGCCTTGCAAACAACGGCTTATATTCTGAACTTAGTGTCATCCAAATTGGTTCCAAAAACCCCTAGGGAGTTGTGGACGGGGTGCAAGCCCAGCTTAGGACACATGTGGATCTGGGGGTGTCCGACATACGTGTTGGATAGGGAAGTCGGGAAATTAGATGCACGTTCAGAATTAAGGTTGTTTATAGGATACCCTGAAGGAATGAAGGGATGCATGTTCTATGGTCCCGAAGATCAAAAGGTCGTAATCAGTACGCACTTTAAATTTTTGGAAGAAGACTATATGAACGATAAAAAGCCTAGAAGCGAGATTACCTTGGAAGAACTTAAGGGGCCAACTCCGTTGCCAACTGTACAAGAAGATATACCATGCGTAACGCCTACACAATCGGAACCTCGTCGTAGTGGGAGGGTTGTTCGGCAACCCGAGAGATTCTTAGGGATCGGAGAGTCCTCGGACTTGATCTCGGGAGAAGAATCAGATCCATGGTCCTACAACGACGCGATCCAAGACAAGGATGCGACATCTTGGCAAACAACAATGGAAGCTAAGATGGGTTAAATGGATCACAATAAGGTGTGGGAGCTAGTCGAACCACTTAATGGGATAAAACCCATTGGATGCAAGTGGGTATACAAGAGAAAAAGGGGACCGAACGGGAAGGTTGAAACCTTCAAAGCAAGACTCGTGGCGAAAGGGTACACTCAGAAAGAAGGGATCAATTATGAGGAAACCTTTCACCCGTAGCCATGCTCAAGTCCATCCAAATTCTCTTGTCGATTGCTGCGCACCTAGACTTTGAGATCTGGCAGATGGATGTCAAGACAGCTTTCCTCAACGGAAGTCTTGACGAAGAAATCTATATGCAACAACCCGAAGGCTTCATTGAAAAAGGCCAAGAGCATCCGGTTTGCAAGCTGAAGAAGTCCATTTATGGGCTGAAGCAGACATCCCGTGCTTGGAATCAATGTTTTGATCAAGTGATAAAATCCTACGGTTTTGATCAAAATAATTTTGAAAGTTGAGTGTACAAAAAGCGTGACGGAACTGCCTTGGTATTCTTGGTACTATACGTAGACGACATTCTGCTCATCGGGAACGAT
This sequence comes from Stenogyne calaminthoides, assembly GCA_037126765.1. Lineage (NCBI taxonomy): Eukaryota > Viridiplantae > Streptophyta > Magnoliopsida > Lamiales > Lamiaceae > Stenogyne > Stenogyne calaminthoides. The sequence continues at coordinate 12,466,861 of JBBCBC010000004.1, read as the reverse complement.
GTAAAGATGTTGTCAGACGTAAGGGCATGGCTGTCAAAACAGTTTGATATGAAGGACTTGGGAGAAGCCGGTCACATCCTAGGGATCAAGATCACTCGAGATCGTAAGAAAAGGATGATCGGACTTTCGCAAGCTTCATACATAGATACCGTTTTGAAGAAATTCAGCATGCAAGATTCCAAGAAAGGTTTCGTACCTTTCAGACACGGAATCCATCTATCTAAGGAAATGTGTCCCAAGACACAAAAGGAAATAGATGACATGAAAGGCATCCCTTATGCTTCGGCTGTGGGAAGCCTTATGTATGCAATGTTGTGCACGAGACCAGATATCTGCTTCGCCGTAGGAATGGTGGCTAGATATCAAAGTAACCCGGGGAAAGATCATTGGACTGCGGTTAAGAACATTCTGAAGTATCTGAAAAGGACCGGGATAGAATGTTAGTTTATCAATCGGACAGTCTAATCCCCATCGGTTACACGGACTCAGATTTTCAATTAGACATAGACTCTAGAAAGTCAACCTCGGGTAGTGTGTTTTGCATGGGGGGAGGAGCCATGACATGGAGGAGCGTTAAGCAGAAATGCATCACCGATTCTACCATGGAAGCCAAATATGTAGTTACTTGTGAAGCAGCGAAAGAAGCGGTTTGGCTCAAGAACTTCCTGGTGGACTTGAACGTTGTTTAGGATTTGCCCAGCACGATCACGGTTTACTGTGATAATGCCAAAGCAGTTGCAAATTCTAGGGAACCGAGAGCCCAAAAGGCCAGCAAACACATAGAAAGAAAATATCATCTTATACGAGAAATCGTTAAGAGATGAGATATAGAGGTGGAAAAGATTGCATTTGAAGATAACCTAGCAGATCCATTCACAAAGGGTCTGCCTCAGAGTACATTCGAGAGACATGTGGAAGGAATGGGTGTCAAGAGCATTGCCAATTTGCTTTGAGTATAAGTGGAAGAAATATTATTAGGTTCGTGTGGGGTGACATTATATGTCACATAGAACATGAGACATGCTGTAGTATACTTAAAAGCAAACTTTGAGTATAAGTGGGAGATTGTTGGGGTTATACTGAGAAGTATACTTTTACTTTGTATAACCAAACTGAATTTCTTATTTATTTTACTGAAATAAATTATTTATCACATGTTGCATTAAATATGAATGAATGTTATATATATTTACTGCATACCCATTCGATAAAGTCAGTACATGTCACATTGTAGTTAATTTGGTGATACCAGATCACAGAAGATCAAATTAACAGTTCCTCGTGACTAAGTACAAATTCACAACCCAGATGGAAATGAACAACCCATCATGAAAGGTTGAGGTGTAAAGCTCAGATTGACTTATCTTGACCAAGGGATTACACTAGTGCATCATGATCGCACTTGAAGAGGACCCACGGGGGGATAAATTTTTGGTACTGAATATACAAGAATTAGACCTCAGTGGTTCGTTATTTCTTAATCTTCGTTCCTTAAATAGGATCGTGTGAAATTAATAACTATTGCTTTGACTTATGATGGGAAGAGAATCAATGCGATTCGATACCTTGTATTTTGGGCAATGTTGTGTTCGATACAATTACTCAATTTGTTCGTACACATCAGAGGGACACGTGTATTAATCAACTATTAAAATAACCATGCTTGATGAACAAGTGTACTCGCCAGCTTGCCGACCAAACATGTTTGTTCGCCAGCTCGCCAACTTGCCAACTAAGCAAGTATGCTCGCCACTTGCCGACCAAGCGAGTATGCTCGCCAACTTGCCAACCAAGCAAGTCTGTTCGCCAAATCTGGCAAGCCTCATAGTTATTCTCATATGCTCGATGAGGACAGAGTTTTGGTATAAAATTGATATGGTCAAAGAGGCGAACAGGGCAATCAGTCGAGAAAAAGTTGATATGGACGACAAAAAGAGTGCCTTATAAACAAGTAAATCCAAAGGTCAACCAGGAAGACGAAGTTGAAAACGTGGCAGCATCACTTGAGTTCTTGTAGGACACGAAGTCTCCAGCTCATGCTTGCCAAACCAACTCATGCTTGTCAAAGTACTATAAATAGGTCCAAAAAGAACAAGAAAGGGGTTCAGAAAATTTCCGGAGGAGTTCAGTAAAATTCACAAGCACTCACACTTACTCTCCAAATCATCATCTTTCATAAAAGTTTTCCCCATGAGAAGTATCGTGTACTGTGTATGTAAACCTCGCAATATGACATCTCTGGCTTGGAATGCCTCCAGAGTAGTCATTTGTTGACGAACTGGGTCAACAAATTCCTGTTATTTACCTTATATCATACACGTACTTATTTTGTTTGTGAGTTGTTATCAAATTAGCCACATAGAATTCTCATAAAAAATGACTCGCAACAATTGGCGCTAGAAGGAGGGTAGAAAAAACCAGCCCACACACAATCATGTAGATAGCCGAGGTAGAAAAAAGAAATATAATGCCTCAATCTATGAATACTCAGGTGGAAAGGTCGGACGGAGAGCCAACCTCACGCTTTCGAGAAAAGAGGCTCAACATCGACCTCACAAAAATCGGTCGTGGAAACCATCAATCTTGAAGATATCGCCAACGATCCGACGGCCGGCCACAACAAAGGCCATTACTTTCTTGTTGCGAACACAGAAAGAGAGGGCCGAAAAGGAGTTGGCCAAGTTGAAAGTTCAAGATGATGATGATCGGCGCTTCGATACACCGATACGCGAAGCGAGGTTAAGGTGAAATTTGGCGAAGCGGGCCAACAAAAAAGGTCGATGATATGTCGGACGACGAAAGCGGCCTCAAGGGTCGAGACCATCCGCGTTTAGATGTTTGAGGCTCTCCGTTAAAAACGAGAATCGGCAATCATAGGCGTCGAGGATCCGGGGGGAACACTCGGCAGGAACATTAAACTCCTCGGATCCTCATGATCGCCGCATCCCTAAAGGCGGGAGGAACAACAAAAATCGAAAATTTGGAACTAAATTGTCTATCCACCATCGATTGGATAGTCAGGATGAACATGGAAAGGGGGCCCTATCATGAGCATGACCCGGGTCCTCGTGATGGGACACGAGCCTATCCAAGTCTGTCAATTCCACGAAATTTGCGAAATGCGTAGAAGCAATCGAGGGCTTCTGGAACCGACTGGACCACAATGAGAGGACTCCTCGAGGCGAGCACAATGCCCTGCTCGCCACTAATGTCGGCGATCATGGCAGCCGAAGTACAAGAAAAAGTGGCAAAGATCCGACCGCCAATCCCTATGTTCGATGCTGATTCTAACCCACATGTTCACCTCAAAGAAATATTAGGACTTTATGATCGCCATGGGCGCCAATAAAAAGGTCCGATCATTCCCCATGGCGTTGGGCGACCCGTGCCCTGAGATGGTTTTCTACTTTGCCCGTTCGTCCATCACGTCTTTTCGCCCGGTTGGGACAGAAATTCCTGTCCCATTTCTCATCCATGTGTGCTCGCCCAGCACCAAAACAGAGGTTGGCACATTTCTCCCAACTAAAGGGTGAGTCAGATCGAACATACATTGAAAGATTTGGCAAATATTTGTATGATGGAGCCCCAGATGAAGAGGATGCCAAGATCCTCCTCGTGGTCGAGGCGACGACCGAATCTGAATATGTGGAAAGCTATGCATCGGGATTGGCCCAACACATATGCGAATTTCGAGAAGCGGCGGCCAAGATTATAGCTATCAGGATCTGCCGCCCAATCGAGGTTAGGCAAGAGGTAGCAACAAAAAAGAATTGTTGGTAAAAAAGTAATGAATGATGGGGTATAAACCCCGGGATCTTTAAACCTTTTGAAGAAGGGAGCGAACACCTGGTATTCTGAAGTCTTCTAGGCGTTTCAGCAGAAATGATATTCAATCAAATTAAGAATCGGGATATGTTGGATAAGCTACGAAGAATCATAAGAGATAAAAACCGGCTTAATGCTTCCAAGTTCTGTAATTATCATGAGTAAACCGGCTTAATGCTTCCAAGTTCTGTAATTATCATGAGTAAACCGGCTTAATACCGAAGATTGTCGCGATTTACTTCATCAACTTTGGAAGTTATACGAAGAGAATCGTCTTACGCAGTTCCTCAAAAAAGCCGGCGAACAGAGATTCCCGAGTGGAAAAGTCAGGTGATCGTAGGGGTAAGCGTAAGGCCGAAGAAGCATCTGACAGTGATCCCGAGGAATCCCGCAAGAGGTTGGAATTACCCTAAAAGAGGGCTCTACCATGGGTAGAGGCGGGGAAAGTCAAGAGATCAACATGATTCATCCTAATTATGGTCCAGTGGGTGGATGCTACCAGGCACCCACGTTATCGAACAGGTGAAAGAAGATGGAAATGCGTGCCATGCAAAGCATCCATCAGGTGAAGGTGGCGAGCACATCAGCTAGCACGCCACCCTCTCACCAAATCATGTTCTCGGAAGATGATCTCGGCGGCATAATTACCCCCACAATGACTCTCTAACCATCGGCGCTTTCGTCTTCTCGGTTTGAAGGTGCATCGCCTCTGGTTGATCTTGGAGCATATCGAACATTACGTTCGGTCAACACTCTGCACCAAATGGAGAAGCAAGTTGGGGACCTAAGTAGTTATATAGAACCATGTGATCACACCATCATGGGTTTCTGGGAATCTATAACCCGGCCCTATGGTCTGATCAGGTTAGGAGTCGAGCTAGAGTCAACTTTAAAATCGGAGATCCCAGCCGAACTAGAATCTTAGACTTTGTAATCGTCGATGCTCCATCTACTTATAACGGGTTTTTAGGTCGCCCGTTTATTCAGAATTCAAAGTTATGCATTCGACTTATTACTCTTGTGTTAAGTTTTCAACCGAAGGGGACGGACGGTAGCGTAAAAGGCGACCAAAAAAAAGCTCGAGATTGTTTGCTATCATGCGCTCCAGAAAAGCAAAATATCATTAACATGATGGAGCAAACATGGGAGACCGGAGAATCAAGCCAACAGGCGAATATATTGCCGAGGATGCTTATACCTCCTCTGACGAGCACATCTCCACGGGCGAGCACAGAACCCAGGATGATAATTCATGTTCCAGATCTAATGAACATTGATCCACCAAACGAGCTATCGGACTTAGAACCTCGTATAGGTTTTGAACCTATGGAGGTAGATGACGAGCATCGGGGGTCGATCGAAGATCCTCGATGGAAGCAAAAAAAATGGCGAGCGACGCCTGTTGAACAATTAGAGTCGGTCAATATCGACCCAATTAGACCGGAATTAGAAGTGTTTATTGGCTCAGAATTACCGGAACCATTCCGAACAGAAATGATCTCGTATCTCCGAGCAAATTTGGATGTGTTTGCTTGGTCACATGAGGACATGGTCGGCATTGATCCTAAACATGCATGTCACTCTCTTAACCTTGACCCAACACAAATTCTAATAATCCAGAAGCGGAGAAAATTCAGTCCGGAGAAGTATGCAGCTATGGATAGTGAAATCAAGAAATTGCTCGATAATAAATTGATTCGAGAAGTAAAGTACCCAAGATGGCTTGCAAACCCTGTGCTCGTCCGCAAATCTAATGGAACTTGGAGGTTATGCATAGATTTCATTAACCTAAACAAGGCATGTCCGAAAGACAATTTCCCGATGCCACATATCGATTATTTGGTCGATAACGCAGTTGGAGAACATGAGCTCATGACCTTCATGGATGCATTTCTTTGGGTATCACCAAATAACCATGCATCGAGATGATCAAAAGAATACGCTTTTCTGCGGGCGAAAATAATATATGTATTGTTGGCAACGCATGCCATTTGGATTAAAGAATCTTTGAACAACGTATCAACGTTTGGTGAACAAGATGTTCGACGAACACATAGGTCGAACAGTTGAGGTGTACATTGATGACATTGTGGTAAAAAGCGAGCATAAGGAAGACCACATTACCCACCTAGCACAAACGTTTGGTATTCTCAGGGAGTACAACATGAAGTTAAATCCAAGAAATGCGACTTTGGGGTTCATTCGGAAAAAATTTCTAGGCATATGGTTGAGTCAGCGGGGATTGAAGCAAACCCATCAAAGATTTAAGCTATGCTCGACATGCAGGCCCCCAGAAGTGTGAAAGAAGTTCAAAAATTAACTGGACGTTTGGCTTCTGTAAACCGGTTTGTATCACGAAGTGGAGACAAATGCAAACCTTTCTTTGACACATTAAAAAAGGGAGATTCAATGGATGACCATTGCCAAAAAATGCATTTGAAGTCATTAAAACAATACTTGGCAGATACTCAAATATTATCTAAGCCTGTTCCAGGCGAATAACTTTATTTGTATCTTGCCGCATCAGAGCATGCAATTAACGTTGTGCTCGTTCAAGCAGAGGGGGCAACACATTTGCCTATTTATTATGTAAGTCAGGTACTCAAAGAAGCCGAGCTCCGGTACCCGCCACTGGAAAAACTTGTGTATGCTCTCGTTATGAGTGTTCAAAAACTGCGACCATACTTTTTCTACCACTCAGTCGAGGTGTTAACCACATTCCCATTACGACAAGTTCTCCGACCCGGACTGCATATTAATCGCGCGCGATTACTCAAGTGGGCGGTGGAGTTAGGTCAATTTGGCATTACGTTCGCCCCATGAACAACAATTAAAGGCGCTATGGTTGATTTCATGGTGGAGTTGACATATCCATAAATACCGAAAAGGGTGTCGACCAACCATGGCACATGTATGTTGACGGTTCATCAACAAGTTCAAGAGCCGGAGCGGCGTGGTTCTCATCAATCAACTCGACAAACTTTCACGATGACCCATCCGTTTTGATTTCCCAGCCACAAATAATGAAGCCGAGTATGAAGCTTTGATCGCTGGGTTACACATGGCTATGACAATGGGAATTCGTGAGGTTGATGATTTATAGCGATTCTCAAATAGTCGTATACCAAGTATTAAGTAGTACGAGGCTCGAGGAGCTAACAGATGACATGTGAAGTCAAGAACTCAGCAAAGGAGTTGCTTGAACAATTCGAACAAGTTTACATAGAACAATTACCACGATTGGATAATTCGTTCGCTGATGCCTTGGCACGATTGGCAACAGCAGAAGGAGTGACGAGCATGACGGACATTGTGGTCATCACAACTTGTTCGCCATCAATTCCCAGAGTTGTGGTCGCCCATGTGACGGGCGAACAAGAAACATGGATGGCTCTAATTTTAAGTTACTTACAAAAAGGACTTCTCCCCAAAAATAAAGCACAAGCTACTCGCCTCAGATTACAAGCTGCTCGTTATACTATCCTAGACGGACACTTATACAAAAGAAGTTTCTCACTTCCATTATTGAAATGTATTACTCCTGAAGAGGTTCATGTGATTCTGGAACAGATTCATGATGGAGTATGCGGAAACCATACAGGTGGGCTTGTCCTGGCACATAAAATCATCAGACAAGGTTACTACTGGCCGACCCTCAAGAAAGATTCGTTCGCGTATGCCCGAACATGTCATAAGTGTCAGGTACACTCCCCACTTATCCATAACCCACCTGAAGAACTAGTGTCAGTTTACAGCCCATGGCCATTTGCTAAATGGGGAATCGATTTGATCGGCCCGTTTCCCACTGGCACATCGGGAGTAAAATATGTCGTGGTTGCCGTTGATTATTACACTAAATGGGCGGAAGCTGAAGCCATTGTTAAAGCCACCGAACAAAGAATGTGGAATTTTGTTTGGAAAAATATCATTTGTCGTTTTGGGCTTCCCCAGTCATTGGTAACAGATAATGGCAAACAGTTCGATGGAAGTGAATTCTGACAAAATTGTGCTCGTTGGGGCATAAAGAAGCATTACTCTACTTCGTATTACCCCCAGTCAAACGGACAAGTTGAAGTTGTCAATAAAATTATCAAGCACTAAACTTGATAATTCCAAGGGGGGAGGATGGGCTGAAGAGTTACCAGAAATATTATGGGCCTATCAAACTACTTTCAGAACATCAATTGCGGAAACCCCGTTTGCCCTGGCATTTGGTGCGAAAGCTGTTATACCAGCAGAAGTTAAGATTCCGAGCCATCGGACAATGACTTTTGGAGAGCACATCAACGACCAGGCGCTCGCCCTAAGTACAGACCTGTTGGAAGAAAGAAGGATGGAGGCTGATTCAAGAACGCCATGTAAAAAAAAAGGTCAGAAAAGTTCTACAACTCCAAAGTCCGAACATGCAGGTTCAATGTGGACGAGTTGGTTCTAAGACGAGCAACAGGGGTACCAAGTGGTGTGTTCGGCCGAGCATGGGAAGGTCCATTCAGAGTTATAGAACGTTTGTTAAACGGGGCATATGATTTGGAAGACCTGAATGGAGTGCCGTTGTCCTATTCATGGAATGCGTCTAATCTGAAAAAGTATTATCAGTAACGCCAAGCACAACTGGCTGGATATTGGGGTAAAAAAAAAAACCCGAGCATAATCGAGATTCGCTAAGACGAAAGCAGACAAACGTGGAGGATGAACACACCATATCCGACACAAATCTTCAAGAAAAAATTCTGGCTAGCACTATTAAAAGATAGAATATACGTGTCAAAACAAGATGAGAAATGGTGGCAACCAAAAGAGGTATGTGTCAATCCTTGAATAAGAACTGAAAAAGACAATGACAGATGTCAAAATGAGGATTTAAAGCAAGAAGGCCAACACCAACTAGCTATGCCAGCACCTATTTGGGATGGTAGTATAAATTGGCATATTGATAAGCTGAAGGAAAAAGAAAAACAGAGAAAAAAAGAAAAAATACTGCAGACATATTAGAAGAGAATTGGTTATCGGAGATAGTTGGTTTGGTATGCCTCCGGGCGAAGTTTTTCGACACTCGATTCAAAGAATCATTTTGTCGACTCAATCATGTGTCCCTGGCGCTTGCTCTAGTATGAGCTTTATACCCGTGAAGACACTCCGAGCAAAGGTTGGTGCTCGTTACGGACTCAAGATGCTCGGCAGAGTCATGGTTGCCACTCCACGTTGCTCACTGCTTATGCAGTAGTAAATCACTAGTCCCCTACGCATCCCTAAAATCTCCTCCGAGGGGGTGGGATGTCGTGGCATCCACACGAAACGATCTTGGCGGATCGCGATCGATGCTTTCGAGCATCTAAGTAGGATAAAAAGGGCGAGAGGCTTTTGCTCGCTCCCGATATAGCGAAAGCGGCGTGCTCGCCACATGCCAGGTTCGTCGGCAGCCCGCATAATCCGCAGCTTGTCCGGGGAGGGGCAAACGTTGATCTTCTTTGTTGCTCGAGCATATTACTTGAAGAAGAGGCAGTGATCCGCCTCATACTTGTCAACATCAATTCCGTGGACGAGATGAGGTCAGCTCATGTCTATTTCAAGACAAGGGTTTTGAATTCAGCAAAACCATAGATGTCTATAGTTATGTGTAATAGAAACAATCTTCTTTAAATGTAAAAGTTGTAATAGAACAGCAATATGTTGCAAAGCATTTTTGTTTGTTAAGTTTTTCTAGTTGAAGCCTATCAGTGGTCGCACCTAAGCCGGACGACCCGAACAAAGATGAACGAGCCGAAGTTTATGTTCACCTGACGAAACAGTTCGTACTTAGATACCCGTAGCAAAGTGAGTGATGGGTACGCATTCGCAACTAAATAAGACGACTCGTACTTACAGATACCCGCAACAAAGCGAGTGATGAGTATGGGGTCGCAGCTAAATAAGACGACCCGAGTAAGAATAGTGATCACGGCTAAATAAGACGATCACGAAACAAGAAATGGGGGGTTGCACATAAGTTAACCCATCTGGTCGCAACTAAACAAGGCGATCAACCTGATTGCACCTCAATAAGACAATCAAAAAATGAAAGAAGTCAGGGTGGAACATAGACACAGATCATGTTCGAATTCATTCAGAAGAAAAGATGGCATAAACTAGGAAGCAAAACAAACATCAACCGTTCATCAGCAACAAAATTCATCCTCCACGATCAGGTTAGTGGAGATTGTTCAACAAGCAAATTCAACCATTCAACAGCAAAATTGTTCAAACAAGAAAGAAGAAGATAAAAATTACATGGTAGTTCAGATAAATTGTTCAGCAAAGCAAAAAGCAAAATTAAGGAACAAATTCATTATTGGGGGTGGGCAGAAGAGATGTATCGAGCAGGTCTTGCCCCGTCTGCTCGGTCCTTTCGACAGCAACTCCCCCAGAACCATCAAGCCTCGTCTGCTCGCTGAACAGTAAGTTCTGCTCGACTTCAGGTGGACCACTTTGCTCGCCATGCACCTGATCCAACCCATGCTCGGCTCGGAAAGCTTGGTCGACAATACCTTCAACATTCACATCCGAATCATCTTCCTCATCCAAAATAGGATCATCAATTGATCCCATCAGGAAGATTAGAGAAATCGCACAAATCAGATATTGGAAGGTTGCGATCTGGGGGGTTGTCGATCAGGTACTTCTCGAGATGGGTTACGAGTGGGATAATCTGGTCAGCAGTAAGTGTTTGTCTGGCAGAACGGATGACATTTGGAAAGGCGCATATATACGAGAAATTGGACATGGAATCAACATACTCCTCGGTGTGTAATTTTGAATTTTCAAGACCAAGACGAGTGTTGGTCTCTTCAGCAGTGAGGAGTTGTTGTTCGAGCAGAGTTTTCTCACATTCTACAGTCTCGATGCCAGTTCTGAGTTTCCGGAGCTCAATGTTCAGCTCGTCCTGAACTCTCCTAATGCCAACCACCTCTTCCCGATTGCGGTGCAGCTCCTCCCGAGCAAGGCCTAGCTCCTCTCTGGCCTGGCGAGCATCTTCCCGAGCTTGACGAGCATCCTCCTGAGCTTTATGAGCCTCTGCTTGGGCTGAGGATACTTGTCCCTGAGCTAACTTCATTTCATCCTGAGTCTTGGTAAGCTCATTCACTTTCTCTTCGAAACTCATAATAAGAGCCACGTAGTTGGCATGAAGTTGGGCGGACTCGGCGTAGGCTTTTTCAAGAAGAACCAGAGATTGGCCATGGCGCACTAGGCCAAGTCGCATGGTTTCCAAAGGCGTTGGACCCTTAGTGGCCTCTTCGAGCTCAGTAGTCCATGCTCGAATGGGAGTCTCGCACGCTTTCTGAACATGCTCGGGAAGGACAGGAATGTTGCGGACACTAGGAGAGCAGTAATAGTCCTTCAAATCTGGCATCAAAGGTGACAATCTGTTCAACCTGCATGTTCACCCGAGCAAATAGACATGATTAAACGACCAAATAAGATGGAACAAAGAGATACTCCAACAGACGGGCAAAACGTACCTGTTCACCCGAGCAGGATCCCATCCCATAAACGATTTGTCCTCGGGAGAACGAAGCTGGGAACTCAAAGGGGTCTAGGTTCGGGTCCCGCAGAGGTGGAAGTAGACGACATCGACCTCCATTTCGACAATTTCCAGCGATCGGACCCGACCACGAGGTAGTTATTCGGGTCGCTTCAACAGGTGGGGGGTCGTCTCAATAACATCGATGCTCGTCGTTGAGCTATCGACTTTTTGTTCTGTCAGTGCCCTTCGGATCTTTTGGCGAGGGAGATTGGTCTCGATCCCCCGCCGACAGGTGAGTTGTCCTCTTCGCCGACTCGACCACCCGCCCGGACGCTTGGCTGGTCGGGCTCACCTTTTAACTCGCTCGCCTCCCCCGGTTTTACTTTGGGCATCTCATCTCGGCTTGAATTCGAGCAAGCTCTTGAGGTCTCTTAGTTCGAGCCATTTCAGTATGCTCGGATGTTCTTCAAAGAACAAATGTAAATGAGGAAAGTCAGTAAACGGAAAGAATTCATTAAAAAAGAAAGAGAAACCGGGAACAAAGGGCACAACACATTTGTAAGAGTAAAAAACAATCCTTACCAGCTGGATTGACGGCAACTAAATGGTGAGGGGGCACGTACAATCCTCCCTTCTTCCTTTGATCGCTGAAATGATTCAATGTCTTCAACCGACCGCTCGAATATGGCTCAAGATCGATTTGCCAGATACTGCTGAAATAACCGTCGTTTGTCTCTTTGTCCGTTGCTGCTTGAATTTCTGAAATTGGGAATAAGTTAAAATCAGTTCATTGTGAAGAGCAAAAACATAAAAATACTTACTTCGACAGATCCCAAAATCTGTGGGGATATCTAAGTGAGCATTTGGTTCACATCCAGAAGCAGGGCTTTTCCAATCACCCCCGACGAACCAAAACTTCTCTTTCCAATCAGTAATCTTGTTCGGCACATCCTTGATGACCTTACATTTGGCATTCGCCTGCACGAACAACCATGCGTGTTCAACTTTGGGCCGAGACAAATGAACTAATCGAGAGAGTTCTGCTGCTGTTGGATAGTATAAGGGCTTCGTTTTGCCGAACAGAGTTAGAAAACTCATAATCATATGCCACCCATTCGGCTTTAGCTGTGTAGTGGTGATGTTCCATTCTACGAGCAAACGAGTAATAGCCGGATGAAGTGGGAATCGAAGACCCACTTCCATTGTGTCTAAGTTTACAGCAACACAACCCTCAGGAGGCTGGTCTGCTCGCTCATCGGGATCGGGCGCCCAGAAAAACACATCTTTCGGGGTCTCGTAATTCCGATACAATTGGCCGAGCATATCAACATCAATCACGCTTGCAATTTTGCTCTCCGGATATTCATTCTCAACCCTGGTCCTATGAGGTTGTTCAGGCCAATCAAAATCATAACGAGCACTATACTCGGTATATGTTGGGCTATGAGGAAGACCAACAGGGATGTCGAGCTCCGTGTTCTGTTCACCGTCGAACTCTCTGTTCGACTCATTAACATTCTCAGCCACCAGGATTTCCTCCGTAATATAGTCATCACCCCTATTTACATCGTGACTATGTACAACCCTAGACCCAATTTGGGGTTGGGATAAAAGATCTTCGCCCGAATCATCTACAAAATCAGTACGGGCTAAATCCCGATCTAATTCATTGAGAGCATCATTGGAATCCGATGAAAGAATGGCAAATGGCTGTCGAACTTGCCAATGGGATCTTGAACCCGAGGCATTCATCTCCGGCGCATTAGCACCACTACGGGAGATCTGGCGGAAAGAGGAGGAAGAGGAACTATGATGGTTTGATTTTATTGAAGCGGAAGAACTTGAGCTAGAAGTCATAATTGGAATTAAAGAGGGTATTAAATAGTTACCTGAATGAAATCCTTCGCCGAAATAAGAGTGCCCTTGCCAGGAAATTTCAGATGGGAAGGAATGTGAAGAGAAAGAGGAGAAGATGAAAAGAAGGAAGAAGGACTGAGGCGGCAAAATAAGTATTTATAGATGCTGCAAAAAAATTTAAAAGTTCAAAAATAAGGGTTCTGACACAGAAGACGAAGCGACACTCATAATTGGCGCGACTCAATATATCTAACAGCCTGGCCCCCATGATGAATACAAAGCGGCCCGACTGGGGGGTATTGTTGTGTTCGATACAATTACTCAATTTATTCGTACACATCAGAGGGACACGTGTATTAATCAACTATTAAAATAACCATGCTCGATGGACAAATGTACTCGCCAGCTTACCGACCAAACATGTTTGTTTGCCAGCTCGCCAACTTGCCAACCAAGCAAGTATGCTCGCCACTTGCCGACCAAGCGAGTATGCTCGCCAACTTGCCAACCAAGCAAGTCTGTTCGCCAAATCTGGCAAGCCTCATAGTTATTCTCATATGCTCGATGAGGACAGAGTTCTGGTATAAAATTTATATGGTCAAAGAGGCGAACAGGGCAATCAGTCGAGCAAAAGTTGATATGGACGACAAAAAGAGTGCCTTATAAACAAGTAAATCCAAAGGTCAACCAGGAAGACGAAGTTGAAAACGTGGCAGCATCACATGAGTTCTTGTAGGGCAGGAAGTCTCCAGCTCATGCTTGCCAAACCAACTCATGCTTGTCAAAGTACTATAAATAGGTCCAAAAAGAATAAGAAAGGGGTTCAGAAAATTTCCGGAGGAGTTCAGTAAAATTCACAAGCACTCACACTTACTCTCCAAATCATCATCTTTCATAAAAGTTTTCCCCATGAGAAGTATCGTGTACTGTGTATGTAAACCTCGCAATATGACATCCTTGGCTTGGAATGCCCCCAGAGTAGTCATTTCTTGACGAACTGGGTCAATAAATTCCTGTTATTTACCATATATCGTACTCGTACTTATTTTGTTTGTGAGTTGTTATCAAATTAGCCACATAGAATTCTCATAAAAAACGACTCGCAACAGGCAATATTATTAATTACATGACGATTGCTAAGATTTAATACGGAGAATCGCGTGCAAGCACTGCTTGCTTGATTTGTCCCCTTGGTGGGCTCAGAATCTTTATCATACCAAATCTTGCAAGTGGAAATTTATTTCCGGTATGGATAATAATGTTGAGCTGTCTTTACTCCAAGGACAAAGATGTTAATTAATATAAAGTATGTTCAGTGGCTTAATTAATTAATTGACTAAGATAATCTTAAACGCGAGAAATAATAACCGGGAGCCATGTTATTGTGAAGTCGTAATGTGGGTTAAGATGGATAGTTCAATATTAATTTTATAGTGGAGTAAATTAATATTAATGAGCTTGAATAATATTTTGGCTAAATATTAAAGCTTCATAGCCCATTGAAGGTCCAATCTTAATTCTCCTAAAGGCCCCTCAAATAGCCCAAACTAAAGTCCAATTAATGAAAAGGAGAAGAAAATATTTTGGCCTATTTTTCCCTAAAAATTGGGTCGGAAGAGAGAAAAGATTTTCTTGATTTTCTTGGAAAGATTTTTTGGAATATATATTCTTGCAATACAAGATTATCCCATAAATTCAAGAAAAGTCAAAGATCTTATTTCTTTCCTAACTAGTTGTAATTTTCTAAAATTTCTATAATATAAGGAGGTGGGATTTTTGTGGAATATTTTATTATGGAGAAAAGAATATATTGTATATATTCAAGATTTCTTGGAGATCAAGAAAATGATTTTCCCATCTTATTCCTAAAAAAAAAATCGACCACCCATGTATTATAAATAGGGGATGAGTTTTTCATCCCCAGTGCAATTCCATGTGTTGGAAAAATTAGAAATCCACAAAGGTGGTAGCCAAAAATTTTCTTTTCTCTTTTAAGATTAAAATCGTTTGTTGATAATCCTCCCACCGGATCACGTTCGTGGACGTGGGACATATTTGAGAAGGCACTTTGGGTTGATCCAACGTCTCGTGATTTGTCTCTACGAGAGGTTAGTATTTACGTGATAACTAGATTCCGCATGCTTAGGTTTTACGTGAAATACGTTATACGCATGATGTTTATTTGCTTGTTGATTATTATGTTGAATTGATTATGATTAATTCATGTTAGTAATTAATTGATTAATTTAAATATGTATTTAAATTCAACTCGAATAGATCCGGGCACCCCTAATTTCCCAACAGGAGGGTTGTCCAACAACCTAAGAGATTCACGGGGATAGTGAATCAGACCCCTGGTCCTAAAGGGAGGCGGTCCAAGATAAGGATTCAAAATTCTGACAAACTGCGATGGAAGTCTAGATGGGGTCAGCAGACCATAATCGAATGTGGGAGCTAGTTGAATCACCCAAATGAGGTAAAAACTCATTGGATGCAAGTGGGTCCACAAGAGAAAAGAGGAAAGGGGCGGGAAGGTGGAAACCTTTGAAGTGGGCTAGTGGCAAAAAAAGGTACACTCCGAAAGAGAGTATCGACTATGAAGAAACCTTTTCACCTGTAACCATGCTTGAGTCCATCCCCATTCTCTTGGCAATAGCTGCACATCTAAATTTTGAGATCTGGCAAATGGATGTCAAGACAGCTTTCCTATACAGAAGTCTTGACAAGGAAATCTATATGCAACAGCCCTAAGACTTCATTGTGGAAAAACAACAGCATCTTATTTGCAAACTGAGGAAGTCCATTTATGGATTGAAGCAAACATCTCGCGTCTTGAACCAATGCTTTGATCAGGTATTTAAATCTTATGGGTTTGATCAAAAAGTTTTCAAGAGTTGTGTGTATAATAAGTGTGTGGAATTGCCTTGGTATTCCTAGTACTATACGTAGACGATATTCTGCTCATCAGAAATGATGTAAAGGTTTTTATCAGACATAAGGGTATGGCTGTCAAAACAGTTTGATATGAAGGACTTAAGGGAAGCCAAGCACATCATTGGGATCAAGATCACTCGAGATCACAAGAAAAGGATGATGGGCTTATCGCGAGCTTCATACATAGATACAATTTTGAAGCGTTTCAGCATGCAAGATTCCAAGAAAAGTTTTGTACTTTTTAGACATGGAATCTATCTATCCAAAAACATGTGCCTTAAGACACAAAAGAAGATAGATGACATAAGAGGCATTCCTTATGCAGCAGCAGTAGGAAGCCTCATGTATGCAATGCTGTGCACGAGGCAGGACATCTGCTACGCCGTAGGCATGGTAGCAAGATATCAAAGTAACCCGGGAAATCAACACTGGACTGCTGTTAAAAATATTCTAAGAGTATCTAAAAGGAACTCGGGATAGAATGGTGGTCAGACAGTTTATTTCTGGTGGGATACACGGACTCAGAATTCCAATCGAACATAGATTGCAGAAAATCTACCTCAGGTAGTGTGTTTTGTCTGGGAGGAGGAGCTGCAACATGGAGAAGCGTTAAGCAGAAATGCATCGCCGATTCTACCATGGAAGCCGAATAAGTAGCTGCTTATGTAGCAGCGAAAGAAGCGGTGTGGCTCAAGAACTTCTTAGTGTACTTGGACGTTGTTCCGAATTTGCCCAACACTATCACGGTATTCTGTGATAAGGCCGGAGCAGTTGCAAATTCAAGGGAACCGAGAGCCTACAAGGCCAACAAACAGATTGAAAGAAAATACCATCTTATACGAGAAATCGTTAAGAGAGGAGATATAGAGGTGGCAAAGATCGCATCGGAAGACAACCTAACAGATCCATTCACAAAAGGTCTACCTCAGAAAACATTAGAGAGCCATGTAGAAGGAATGGATGTCAAGTGCATTGCCAATCTACTTTGAGTATAAGTGGGAGAAATGTATTAGGTTCGTGTAGGTGACATATAGATGTCACGTAGAACACGAGACTAGCTGTAGGGTATACTTAATATCAAACTTTGAGTATAAGTGGGAGATTGTTGGGGTTATACGTGAAAGTATGCTTTTGCGTAATAACGAACTAATGTAACTTTTATTTATTGAATATAAAATGTTTCATCACTGTTGTTTTAAATATAAATGAATGTGAATTATTTATAGCAAACCGTTCAAATATTAGTACAACATTACATTGTAGTTAATGTGGTGATACCCGATCACAGAAGATCACATTAACAGTTCCTTGTAAATAAAATTACAACTTCACAACCTAGATGGAATTGAACACTCCATTGGTAGAGGTTAAAGTGCAAAGCTCAGATTGACTTGTCTTGACCAAGAGATTGCACTAGCACATTATGATGTGTTGAAGAGGACCTACAGAGAAGATAAATTCTTCCGCACTGACTTAAGGGATGAAGAATTAGACCTCAGTTGTTATTGATTTCTTAACCTCTGTCAGTTAAATAGGATTGCATGTAATTAATATTTATTGCTTTAATCTGTGTTGGGTTTAGAGTCAGACAACGATTCTATACTTTGCATTTTGGGCAATATTATTAATGTTGGTCCCGGTGCAAACGAGTCTTACACGTGTATGGGGGGGAATACACGTGTTCAGTGATTTTTAAAACTTTTTCTTCACTGAGGTCAGATGGGTCAGGTTATCCTGATATTTTTGCCCTGAGAAGCACAAATCGCCCTGAGTCAAAGTCTACTGAGACAGTGATCTTGAGCAGCTTTCAGTAGCTTCAGATTAGCCCAACTGATCCTGAATTTATCAGAGATCCTGAGGAGCTTGGATCAGATAATTATCTTACTGAACACTCAGTAGAGTTAGTTCAGTTTGGTAACTATATGTTCTAGCTACTCAAGTGTGCGGAATGGTTGACCCTAAGTTTATACTCGTTTTAGCTTTGTTGAACTTCTCTTCCTTTAATAAAACAGTGATTAAGGTTGTGATCAATTTGATGCAAGTTCAGTGGATTGGTTCCAACTGAATATCAATAAAATATGCTTTCAGTGAAAATCATGCAACATGTAAAATGCAGTACAGAAAGCAAATAACACAGCAATTATAGTGGTTCAGAGACTCAAGCTCCTACGTCCACTCTCTCTGATCTTCAGAGAAATTTCTTAACCACTTCCTAAAGCTTTCAGGCTAACTCACTGTAGCTTACTCACTTTTCTACCTTGAGTTTTCTGGCTGACTCACTGCAGCTTACTAACTCAACACACACACAAGTGTTCAGACTACCACAAGTAGCTTACTAACTTCTTCTCTAGAGTTTTCTGGCTGACTCACTGCAGCTTACTCACTCTTTACAACTCTAACTCACCAACAAATCACACACACTCAAACTACCTTATCAAAGGGTTTGGGTTTGGGTTGGTTTCCAACTAGGGTGAGATATCCTTTACAATAAGAACAAATGCAAAGGCTAGGATATCTCTACTAAGCTTTGGATATTTCTATCAATCTAGGCATAGTGAATGAGATCTCTTCAATGTGAAACACTTGGGAAATTCTAGGGTTTTTGAGTGCTTCAATTTGCAAGAATACGAATGAGCTCTTGAGTTGCTTGAAATTTCCCGTAACCTCTCAATGGTGAAGGTCACTGATATTTATAGGCAACTTCTCCAAAGGTTACACTTGAAAAACTATCCGTTGGAAGAGATAGCATCAAGGGTTTTCTCATCTGGTTATTGATGAACGACTATTTTTAGGGTTTGAACACTCCCTTGCATGTTTTAGGAAATATGCAGCCATGTAGCCAATCACCAATTTTTGCAGTCTGGAACATAGTACTACTGACAAAATTCAGGGTCCTGTCACTTTCAATGTCAGTGTAGTACAATGTTGTCTTCCTCTGATTGGTTCTTGTCTTCAGTGAATGTAGACAAACAAAACGGCTCTTTTAGGTCAATTTCTCTGAATGAGACAACCTTAAACAACACTTAGACTTAGTTTCTTTTATGCGCACTTGAATATTTTGGGCAATATCTATTCTTCTTAAAAATGCATCTTTTCTTGATTTTGTATGTATTCGAGATAGACATTTCTTGATGCCTCGAACATTTGGTCTTCGAGTCTTGACAATTTCTTGAGTCTTTAGTAACTCATTGAGTCTTGAGTTCTTGATATCTTCGAGTCTTGATAATATCGAGTCTTCATTCCTTGATATCTTGATTACCTTCCGAACATTAAAGTCTACTGTGTTCTTCAAGAACCGACCATTCAGTCTACTGTGTTCTTCAATAACCAGGGTTTTCGTGGTTTTAATATCTAACTTTGATCTATATATATCTTGACTATACATTGTGCATATATCTTCTGAACAATCTATATTGAAACGATTTCGGACTATCAAGATTATCTGAACATGTCATACTCGGGGTTTTGAGATCTAATCAAAACTTCCTTATTAAAATTCATCTCCCAACAATTAATTATATGGCAATTGCTAAGATTTAATCTGAGCAACGTGTAATTGGCGAATCTTGTGTGATTTGTCCCCTTGGTGGGCTCAGTAGTTTTATCATGTCAAATCTTGCAAGTGGAAATTTATTTCCGGTATGGATAATAATGTTGAGTTGTATTTACTCCAAGGACAAAATATATTAATTAATATAAAGCTTTTCAGTGACTTAATTAATTAATGGACTAAATAATCTTAAACACGGGAAATAATAACTAGGAGGCATATTATCGTAATATGGATTAAGATGTATAGTTCAATATTAATTTTATAGTGGAGTAAATTAATATTAATGGACTTGAATAATATTTTGGCTTAATATTAACGTTTCATAGCCCATTGGAGGTCCAATCTTAATTCTCCTAAAGGCCCCTCAAATAGCCCAATATTAACGTTTCTTGATTTTCTTGAAAAGATTTTATGGAAAAAGATAAGTATTCTTGCAATACAAGATTATTCCATATATTCAAGAAATAAAATCTTGCCTTCTTGTGCATTGGATTTTTCGAAAATCGCTATTTATAAGGGAGGAGATTTTGTGGAAAATTTATTTATGGGAAAGAGAATATATTGGATATATTCAAGATTACTTCTTGCACAAGAATTAAAGATCTTCTCATATCTCAATTTGGACCAAAAAATTGGCCACCTTAGTATTATAAATAGGGGATGATTTTTTCATCCCGAACACAATTCCATGTGTTGGAAAAATTAAAAATCCACAAAGGTGGTGCAATATATTTTTGTGTTTTCTCCTTTATTAAAATCGTTCGTGAGAATCCTTCCACCGGATTACGTTCGTGGACGTGGGACATATTTGAGAAGAAACTTTGGGTTGATCCATCGACTCAACGGTTGTCACTCCAAGAGGTATGTAATTTCGTAACTCCTAGATTCCGCATGCTTAGGATTTACATGAATTACGTGTACGCATGTTGTTGTTGTTTATTTAATTATTATGTTGAATTAATTTAGGATTGATTCATGTTAGTAATTAATTGATTAATTTAAATATGTATTTAAATATACCTCGAATAGATCTGGGCACCCCGAATTTTCCAACAGGACCCTCATATTATAATTACATCATTGGGTAAGGTTAAGCATCCTAATCTAGGCAAATCATCCTAGAGGTTGCATTATGCCTCCTAATCTAGGAAAATTTGAACTCACGGAGGTTGCATTAACACAAGTTCACCAATACATCACATCAATTCACCAAACAACACATCAATTCACCAAATTTTCCTCCTAAAACAGCCAACACTCATCATTTGTAACTCTCATAAGATATTTTAGTCATAGGGCTTAAGTTAAGTATCTTAATCTAGGAAATTTTAAACCCCTAGAGGTTGCATTAACACATACAAAACCAAATAGCACATATGATGATACCAAATTTCCAAGATAAGCACATCAATCCAGACAACACATGCCATATTTCAACAACAAAGTAAAAAAGGATCAGAATAATATGTAAATCAGTTCTTTAATTGACGGAATAAGGCACACTAGCATGTCAACATACCACCTTCTGGATGGATCCAACCAGAAACCCTTATCAGAGAAGGGTGGATCACTCTCATGCATCGGTTTGGATAATGATGTAACCCCGTCGGAAATAATATTGCACGAGGGTAATTCCGGTGAGAGAGAGTCTTGAACAACGATGGAACTATAATCGGGAAAACCCTCATCGAGAGCATCAGGGGACAGAATATCCTCAACCATGTCTCCCAAATCTGCATCGCACGAGGGCAATTCAGGTTCCATAGAGTCTTGAACAACCATGGAACTATAATCGGGAGAACCCCCATCGAGAGCATCAGGGGACAGAATATCCTCAACCATGTCACTCAAATCTGCATCGCAATCCTTGTTTCCCAAATTGGCCTTCGATTTCTCTACTGCCACCGCCACTGGCTCCATCCCCTTCTTACTCTCTTCATCCCATCTTCTGGACAAATGGTGTTGAGAATCGAAAGCCCTCGTTTCCTCCAACCAATATTTTTGCACTGAATCCGCCTCAAACTTGTTTAAATCTTCGGTGCATGGCCAATTTTCTGAAGATAAAGATGAATCGACCATGGGGGATTTAGGGTTTTTTGGGTATTTGGAAGATAGTGATGAGAGAGAAGAGAGAATAGAGATCGGCTTAAGAAGATCGAGAGGATTAGAGAGCAGATTACAGAGAGCAACGATGGAAATGGAAGATCTAGAGATTAGAGAGCAGATTGCAGAGAGCAACAATGAAAGAGAGAAGATTCGAGAAGAGAGAGTAGACAACGTCTAGGGCTTGGATGGGATGGGGCAAAGAGTACTAAGTGAAAGAGTAATAGGGGGGGTTAGTGGATTTGGGTTAAGGGGTGGGCCGGTTAAGTGGGTTTAAAGGGTATTGGGTTTGGGTATTAGTTGGGTTAAGTGAGTGGCATTTTGTGTAAATAAATTGGTATTGGGAGGTGTTAGTTAAAATGAAGTATTTCCATTTTAGGAAATGTTACATTAAGATTGAGACAAAAAAAAAATGGAAAGATTTACATTAAGATTGTGATGGAGGGAGTATCATGTTATATTAAAATTGTATTTGTTTAATATATATTTATTAAAATTAATTTTTTTTAACTTTTTTATTTCACTTATTTAATTTAATTATCTAATAATCTTTAAAATTATAATTATACTTTTTTTAATTTACAAATTGTAAATAAATAATGTTATATTCTTTTAAAATTGTATTTTTAATGAATGTTTATAAAAAATAATTATTTTTTTTATAATTTTTGTAATTAGTTTATTTCACATATAACAAATTTAATTATTTAATAACCTTTTGAAATTATAATTTTTTCTTACTTTGTAAATTATAATTAAATGATATTATATCAGAATATTACTAATGAAGACAATATAATTATAGTTCGTCATCCTCATCATGATCAATGATCATCATCGTTCATTGAAACAAGTAATATTGTTCATTGAAACAAGTAATATTGTTCTTTAAAACAAGTAATATTGTCCATCGAATACGAAATATATTTAAATAGGACCAAATATAAATGATTTAAACATAAATATATACGTATGGAAAAAATAAATTGTTCAAAAGAAAAGTCTGAATTAAAAAAAAAATATAGTCTGAAAACATAAAGTGTGTAACCCAATGGATAGAAATTGTCCGGATAATTAGGATCATCATTATACAGCCCAAAAATCTCATCAACATTTAATTCGCCGCAACCGGCACCAACACCACCAAAACCGCCACCACTGCCACTGCTGCCACTTCCACCAGCACCGCCACTTCTGCCCCCTGCATCGTCATCACCAACAAGTTTGTTGATGTTGTAAAGATGTGAAACAAAATTCTGAACGTCTTCATTAACTTGTTAGATGTTTCTTTTTATGTTTCTTACATTGTAGGTTGACGACACAACATTTATATGTCAAGCAGTTGCAGTTGTAAGAGTGAGAAGTAAAAAGATCATGGGTGGTTACCACAAGATCATGGAGTGGTGTATGGAGACTTTCTAGATTGTCCAAACCAAGCCTAGTGGATAGGACAATGCAGTTGGGTCCGAGTTCTATATATACACACTGCATTGGATGAAATCAAGTGAGCAAGATCAATATTCCAATTCATCTTCTTTAAATTTCAGAGAGTATTATCCGCGACATAACCTTGAGTATTTAGTACATCTAGGAGTGTGAGGGTCGATGATATTTGATTTGTGCTGGTCGAATGTATTCCAACATTCCTATCAGTATTGTATTTGTCTAATTAGCGTGAGTGTTAGGTTGAATAAGATCACTAGTCATTCGTGTGAAATGATTGTTTAGGGAAGTGTGTTTTTACACTATACCTTTTGGGGTCTTGTAAAAGGTCCTTGTTTGTGTCACTACTCGTTATAGTGAATTTTTTTTAGCCATGAGGATCGTATAGTTTAAATTAAGACTATACACAATTTTGAAATCCTTTGCAAAGCATTTTTAAGACTTCCGCTGTCATATGTTGTTGTTTATGTTGCACAATATTTTTAACAACACTCGAAAAAATCATACGCACATTTTCAATTGGCGCCAGAGCCATAAACTTGGTACACTAAGTTAAAGGTCTTGTGTTTTTAAAGTGTGTTTTAGCAATGGAATGTCCATTAACCCCTTCAGTAAAACCTCCAATTTTGAATGGATCAAATTATGCTTATTGGAAACAAAAAATGTGAATGTATATCAAATCCATTGATGAGAGAGCATGGAGGAGTATACTTGCTGGATGAACTCCACCTAGAACAATTGCTGATAAAGATGGTGAAACTCAAGGGTGTGATTCTTAATGTTGGGATATTTTAGTTTTTATGAATTATGCCAAAACATTATCAACTTGTGTTGTTGAAGTTAATCTACAGATAACAAGTTGAGGGGGAACGAGAGAACAAGTTAAGGGGGAACTCACGAAATCAGAAGTAGATGATCGAGATCGATTTAGGAAGCAGAGCGAGACCGACGAGATCGATGAGTAAGATGAGTTCAGGAGGTAACTAATGAAAGAAGTAAAAATCGAAGAAAAAAACTAAGCCGGTGATCGAAAGAATCGGAAGGTCGGATGATCAAATGACGAACGAGACTGATCGAATCCAGACGATGACCAGATTGAAGAGGAGATTGCAGATCAGAAGAGAAGGGTTCGTGATCGAAGAGGAGGTTGTCGACGTAAGGAAGCGATGAGATCGACGAGATCGACTTGATCGAGCTAAAGATGACTCGATGCAAAACCGGCATTCTAACCCGACAAAGTTAACTGACGCAGAGTAAACCGAGCGACCGATGTGATGGAATTATCCGACGGAGCTGGATCGAGCAGCGAGAAGAAATCGAAGAGGTCATCGAAGACAAGTCATCTCAAGTCATGTTCACGGGAGAATCGAACGCACGATGATCGATATTCGAAAAGGGCGGACTGGCGGTCGATTGTTCAAGTCAAGAGTTGAACTCGCTAGCCTCGAGCGCAAGATGCCCGGGACGACAAGGTCCGCTGAAGAGAAGTCCGCCGAATCAAGAATCCCGAAAAAGAATCCTCAAGACTCGAGAGAAACCCGCCAAGACCATAGAAACTCAAGACTCGTGGGTTCCTCAAGAATATATAGATTAGATTCGGTGGCGTGGACCAATGAGAGGAAGACAACTTGACTGAAAAAAGTGCGGAGAACTTCTGAGAATAGTTTGGATTTGGTGTTGTCTCCAACTATGGTGAGATTTTCCCTTACATTTGTTTTAGCCTCAATGCTTTGGGATGGGAAAATCTCTCTAAGCTAGGATATTACATTTGTGCTTAGATCTATGGTAGAACACTCTTTGAATATATTTGTATATCTACGGACTTGTGTTCTATGGTGGGAATGCTTGAGTATATGGCTCTTGGCTCAAAGCATCTTTTTCCACATTCTCTACACTTAATTTTGATGGAAGATCTTGTATTTATAGTGTGGATTTGAATGTTACCGTTGAGAGAATCACATTCAAATCCATACTATTATGAAGTTTGACTTTTGCAGTGGTTGTCTTCCTCTCATTGGTCCACGTCAATTTGAATCTAATCTATTTATATTCTTGAGGAACCTCCGAGTCTTGGGGTTCTCGAGTCTTAATTCCCAGTCTTCAAGTTTTCTGAAGTCTTGAGTTTCTTTTCTTCGGAATTTTGATTAATAGACTTCTTCACGGACCTTGTCGTCGAGCATCTTGACTTTTAAAAATTAACCGAAGTTGACTCTTCCGACTTGATAATCGACCCTCAGTCACTTGCTTTTCAAGCTATCCGATCATCGGTGGCGTTGGATTCTGAAAGGAACATGACAGATGACTTCTCTTACGATTTCTTCTCGCTTTCTTTTCGATCAGCCTCTTTGTCCGATCGAAGATCTGCATCAGTCTGACATATCGGTTTATCGTGCATCAGATTAGCACATCAAGGTTAGCATATCGGAGTTAGTTGCAAGATCGGTCATTTATATCGATCTCGATCAAGTTCGATCTCGTCACCTCATCTTCCCTCTTCCGATCGTAGAACTCATTTACGACTGAACCACTTCTCTTCCGATCGCAATCTCCTCTTACGTGATGGGGTAAATCCGATCGGGTCTTCGATCGTCTGTTACGGTCATCTCGATCATCCGACGCCCGATTCTTCCGATCGGTGGCTTAGCTTTTTTTTTTCTTCGATTTTGCTCAAATTTCATCAATTACAAAAATGTGAATGTATATCAAATCCATTGATGAGAGAGCATGGAGGTATATTCTTTGGATGAACTCCACCTAGAACAATTGCCGATAACGATGGTGAAACTCAAGGGTGTGATTCTTAATTTTTTTTTCATGGTTTATAATAATTGTATGGATTGATTACATTGATAGATGTTATTGGATGATGGATGAAGCTCCTTGCGGTGAAAGTGAAGAAAAACTCGGTTGCTTTATGGAGGAGGAGAATCAAGCTTGAAGGTGAAGAAGAGAAAGATGAACTTCTTTTTGAAGGTAAATTAAGCGAAGAGGTTCGACTATTTTTGTTTGTGTGAGATGTTTGATTGATGATGGAGTGTGTATGTATATATAGAGGAAGAAGAGATGGAGGAGGTTGGTTGTGAGGGGAAAGAAAGAAGAGGGACTAAAATGCAATTAGGTTAAGTCAAATAGTAGTTGTTCATGTGGAGGATTATGGGCAAGCCGAAGTCATTGGCTAGAAACGAATGCCACAGGACATTTATCCGATCATAATATTTATTATCGTTAGTATTATCCATATTTTAGGTCGTTGTTTTGTTAATTAAAATTCACTGTTTCGTTAGAATTAATAGTTTAGAATTTTTAGCGATTAAATCATCACGTTCTGAGACAAAAATTATTTATTTAATTAAAATTTTATTTTTTCTTAAATTTCTCAATAATTCTAATTTAGTTAGACAATGAAGATTTTCCGTCTTCGTATTTATTATTAATCAGATTTCGATTTTTATATCGAAAATCCTAATTTGTTGAAATATTAAATTTTCTTTCATTAAATTGAAATTAAATATTTTTATTCAATATCTTATGATCAAACCTTAATAAAATATTTTGTTACAAATGCTAGGAGTGCTCCGGTTTAAAGTGCTCGCCCTTGAAAAAATCAAAACCTTTGCAAACATATAGGCTCTAAGATCATTAGAAAAAAAATCCTTAAATCAAATCTTTATTTTATTAAGTTTGTTTCTTTTATTATTCTATTTAAAATGGGACAGGGTATTATATCCCCACCCCCTTAAAAGAATTTCGTCCTCAAAATTTCTCTTACTCGATTTTCTTAGACATTGCGGATATTTCATTAAGATTTCATTTTCTCTTCCCATAGCAAATCATTCTTATTTTCCATGTCTACAAAACCAAAATATTCTCGATTCCTTTAGTCACGAAGCTTCTTTCCTAAGTTTTTCATAGATATTTCCTCATAAGTCAATGGATCTAGGCATGCCAAAATGGCTCGGATAATTCTGCCTCAACTAAAAGTTCAAACTTATAGAAAGGTGGCTATAAATTCGTTTATATTATTTCCCTAACAATTAAGCCTCATTTTATGGTATGTGTATGAATTTTATGCAATCGAGTAATTTGAAGAAATATAGGTGGTAGTTTCTTTGTATTCATGAAATTTTATTTTCAAAATTTCTGATCTTCTGCATAGAGCATAATGTTATTCTTGAATGAAAAGTGAGCTTTGTCTTTGTAGCTTGTAATATATTTTTTTCACAAAAAATTATACCATTCAAGGTCTCTATCATATGCCCGTGAATCTTATGAAGTAGAAAATAAGTTTATTTCCCAACAATAGAATAGAGGTTATTTGACAAACTGTAAATTACAGTCCGAGTTTGCTAGTATATATATCAAACCAAAAGTCATAATCTGAGTAGGCAAGTTTACAAAAAAAAATGTATAAGGCTAAATCCTCTTCTCTGTCAAAAAAAATCTTCGTCTTTGTCTCAGCATAATTATCAAGTTTGTGTAAAAAAATTCATCCAATTTGCGCGTATCAAAGTGCTTATCATTTGAATGGAACAAACGAGTCTTCTTGTAAAAAATCAAACTTAATTTAATATATTCAATCCAATTCCTATGTGTCTGAAATTACATCTCGAATTCACAGACTCTAAATAATGTAGTAGCACGTACAGGATCATACATAACAAAGCATTAAAAAGTAAAACGTAACATGGTCTTTCAGTTTCACATTCACAATGAAGAAGCCAAGCTTGCAATTAAAATTAGATTGTCACTTGGTATGTTGGCGTTATATCTCTCATTAAGCCCTTATGTCTTGAACAATCAAGCTCTTTTTTCACTTCTTGAACGGACTGTCGACGAACAAGGAGACCCTTTTTTTTTTTTTTGGAAAATTGATTTTTGTATAAACCTACTTCCTGAGGTCTGGGAGGAGAGAAGAGTGGTGGGAAGCCTTTGAGCCTCAGTAGTATACACAGGCAATGACCAACTATTCTCATGAAAAAATTCCTGCAATCTAGTTTCGTACATGTTAGATCGATAGAGCGATGGGATATTAGTACCACTTGTTGCTATTATATATGCATCGATGTTGGTTTTATTTGGAGAAGTTGTTCCTAAATTTCCGCTTGATCATATTGCTAATTTTGGCTTGTTGCAACAAACACAATGTTAGTGGCTGATGTGCTATTAACTCGCCTAACATTCTCTCAAATTTTTTTATTTTTAAACGAAAAGGTCAAGTCAAATTTATATATTGAAAATACTATTCTTGGGAAACTGATGACATTGTAAATATATAGGAACAGGGTCGCTGAGTTTTGAAAATACGATTATTTTATTTAAAAAACAAACAATACTTTATGGGTAAATTTGTATTTGGAACACTAATTCAGGGGCTTATTTGTATTTATATGCTTGGATATTCTTGGAAAAGCGCGGAAGGAACATCTGAAAGAAAGAAAAAGTACATATATTGGAATTTGGACATATTCTTCTTTGATAATATAAGAAGCCGAATTGGCTCATCAATCTCAAGCCCACCAAAAAAATTCGGTCCATCATTAGTACTAGGAAAATGAGGTGGCATATTATCTCCAATAAATTCTCCAAACCCATATTCATGTAACGAATATACAGGCTCAAAATAATAAGTCCGAAAATATGGTGGCCCAAAAACTTCAAGGTTTCGCGGCCCAGTATGCGGAATAGGAAGAGGCCCAAGGTGTAGTATTAGGGCATCGCGAGACTCTGCGTGAAAAACGCAGCCATCGTCTTCTTCGTCCAGAGGTCGCGCAGCGCGTTGCTTTATCGCGGAGAGGCACGACGGCCGGCGGGCTGATATTTCGTGGAAGGGACGGGCGAAGGTGGGTGGCCGTTGGTCGGCGTATGTCGCGGCAATGGGGAGGCGCCGAAAGTTGGCAGCACCAGACTCGATGGAATGGGGTCGGCATCGATCGACGAGCAATTGTGCAGTCGGAGTCGCAGCGGCGTACACAACATTGCGGCCGTGTCTTTCTGTGGCAGATCGGTGGCCTGGGTCGCACGTTGGTGTGGTGGTGGTCGAATATTTTGACTGGTGGCGGTTGTCCTGTTGACAGTAGCAGTCAAAAATTCCATTGATGGCAGCAGTAGATTGAGACCGAGGAAATCAAATTCCTCTTCGGTATGGTAGTATAGTGAGTGTGAACATTGATACTCCACGTAATTGTTATGACTTGGTTACCAATTGATGGAGCGAAGTGTGGACAATAATGAAAATAATTTTATCAATCTCGTTGATTAAATGTAAAAATCAAAAGCGAAAGGAAAAGCAAGAGACATTCTCTCAAAAAACTTTAATTTCTTAATTTATAAACTGCTTGAAATGTTACAAATGACTTACTTAAATAATAAAATCCTAACATTAATTACAAAAATATAATAAATGATAATAAATTATATTAATTACTAATTTTTTAATTAAAATAGTATTATAAGAAATTAATATTTTTATCGTGATCTCATTTCCATCACACCTGCTGCGGTTGGCCTTGAGATTGGCATGTCCATATAATTGAATAGGATACGGAAAACCTTAATTCATACTTGGACCCAAAAGACATTGTAAACATTTTGGTAAAAAGTTTTATGTATAGTAAAGGCATTAAATTTTTTGTAGTCAATAATTTTGCGTTATTTTGAAATTGGCCCGATTGTTTTAACTTGTTGATTTTAATCATGTAAGTTTCAATTTCTTTTTAAGTTGGTCATTTATTTAACTTTGCCGATGGAGTTCTTAAGCGATGAACCACTTACATGTATAATCGCAACTAAGTTTGACGATTTAATATAAATAAGTTGCATTTTATAACAAGTCGCAAAGATTCTAAAATCGATTTATGAGTCTGTGATACCCTGGATGCATAGTTGCAAGATTTAGTATCGTAAGTTGCACTTTATAACAAGTTGCACGATTCTAAAATCTTATTTATGAGTCTGCGGTCCCTGGATGCATACAAGACCTAGTCAATAATTACACATGGTAGTTCTTTGTTTGGTGGTGTCTTTTGGCGAGGTTAAAGGACTAATTTAAAAATTAGGAAAACTTACAGGTCCAAAATAATAAAAAAGTCAAAATAATCGGAACCAATTTTAAATGAAACAAATTCTTTGTACTAAAAAATTTAATATGTATAATAAACAAATGACCAAATAATCAAATGGTTCATTCTCTCACGATTGAGATGAGGTAGTTTAGTAACCCAGGGGTTGGTTTGGTGGTGTAAAATTTGGGATTTAGGAATATGTTCCTCTTTAGGTCTCAAATTTGAAAACCCCAAATTGTGATCAATTTCAAAATGGATCGGTCGTCTGATTTCTTTCTCGACTTGAAGTAGGCCTCCCAGTGGGCCGGTGGATTTTTGTTTCTTATTAGTGATCTTTTGGCGCGAATATCGAGTTATAAAAAAAAATGGGATAGGGTAGTTTAGTGGATGATCTTTCGGAGCTCTTGTTCTGTATTGTTTGATCTCTTGGGATTGGTTTGTTTTTTATCTGAGTTTCGCTTTATAAAAAGAAAAGTCATGAGGTTAATTTTTTAGATCTTATATTCTAAAACAATTGGAAAATTTTCAAAATAACAGATGTGCGTCCCATAAGAAAAAGTCGCAGGAAATCCTCAAATATGTGTATCACATATTGACACGTAACTCAACACGATGTTGTTTTTAATTTTCCGGTAAAACTGAGGTTAACATTGGACAATTCTTTAAATTACGGGACAAATATAGAATAAATAAAAAATTTAAGATAAAAATGAACTATGAATAAGTTATGGGTAAAAAGACCTTTTTACTCTAAACTTGTAGTAATATTGGCTTAGAATTACTTTCAAGTCGCTCTTTGCGGTTTTCAGAAAAAGAACACTTTGCGTTTGACTGATTATGTTGGAAAAAATTGGTCTTAAGTCAATTTAAATAATATTTAATTGATATTTATTGGATTGTTGGACATTCATTTTTTCCCGATTATTCAACGGCCTGAAGTTTAATTTTTTGATATAATAAATAAAATCTCTAAAGCATAACAAAATATCTCTAAGACATGACATCATCAGCATGTGGCGAAAAATGGTCATTCGGAGAGTAATTAGGATATGCACCGGAAATGAGAAGATCATGAAAACCACTGGGAGAGGCGGAAAGACGAGATGGAGAAACACTGGGACCGGGAGCACGAGCGGGAGAAACACTGGGACTGAGAGCACGACTAGGAGGTGCTGGAAGAGGAAAACCACTAGGAGGGACGGGAGGAGAATAACCACTAGGAGGGACAGGAGGAGAATAACCACTCTGAGGGATGGGAGGAGAATAACCACTAGGAGGGACGGGAGGAAGAAAACCACTAGGACCGAGATAAGGGGGATAAGCGGGATAACCACCGGCCTGTTGGGGAATTCCACTAGGCAGGTTTCCTTGTAACCCCTGGAAAACGCTTGCATTTGACTTTGCAACGTAGCTTAAATTCCTGATGCAAAAGTTGCTCCCGTCGCTCTTGTTCCTGACGCAAAAGTTGCTCCCGCTGCTCTTGTTCCTGAGGCAAAACCTGCATTGTCCTATCCACTAGGCTTGTTTTGAATGACCTAGAAAGTCTCCACATCATCCTCCATGATCTTGTGGTAACCACCCACCCGATCTTTTACTTCTCACTCTACAATTGCAACCGCTTGACACATAACTACTATGTCTTCAACTGCGATTAAGAAACATAAAAAAAAAAAATCTAACAAATCGGAGTTAGTGTAAGAAGAAAAAGGGCAAATTATTAATGTTGGTCAAAATGTTGTTCAACATGTGAAACAACATTTTTACAACATCAACAAACAAGATAGAGAGAAGGGAAGGAACTTCAGGTGTGTGTGTGTGTGTGTGAGAGAGAGAGAGAGAGAGAGAGAATTTGTTATGACATATTCTGCATAACCATCACAACAGAGAATCGTACTACATAAATATGTTAGTGTTAGTGTCGCAAAGACAATCGCTGTAAGAAACATAATCTTTAAGATAATATTCAAGTATTGATTTAATATTATTGTTTATTTAATATAAAATGTATGCGCTACACTTGTTGAATATTATGTTTGATTGTTTGCATTTGTTCTTATATGTGTTCACGTGAATCATTGTTGCCATTGAGGTTGTGAGAACTCAGATGACTTAAGCATGATTCTCAAATAGCCCCGATCAAGGATCATCAAGAATGAGATATTGATGATGCAATTGAGATTGGTGTGTGTGATGCATCATCTTTCTTAGAAGTGTAGTAAGATCTCACTTACTACGAGATACTAGGTATCTCATGATGGATCATAGATACCTTAGAGGGTATTGGTATACCCATCCGAGAAACCGTTATATGTAGTTCCACTATATGTGTCTCACGAGTGTCTCGATTAGTGAGAGCGATGTGATACTCTTTTTGACTTGAGGTCAATATGCACGACATGTGTGGAGTGATGAACTCGACCATGATCGACGCTTGAATCCTTCCATGGGTAGATACGGCTTGAATTGGGTTAAATCACTTGAGATGTGTGTGTAGGTAGTTGAACCAAGAATATGATTCATTCCTCAAAGTGGATTTAGAAAATATTCATCTTCTCATCATAATTGGATCAAAAGTCGTTTCCAATTAACGACGTAACTTGGACTTTGTACGAGAGTGTGACATAAGTGATCAATTAGTGATTAGAGATAATATGATTTATTTATTTGAATTAACTTCATCATGTGTTGAAGACTAATCGAGTATTTCGTGAATGAAAGGAAGATATCGCAATAGCCCGCGTTTATAATTCTGGTAGTTTCACGTTTTCTGCAACGTCCTCGTATATTGAGAATATCTTATTTATTATCTAGAGTTCAATTAAGGCCGATTAGTTTATTAATCATTTCGATATATGAGGGCTTATGGATCACACAACAAAGTAATTCCCTTTATACGGATTATAGTTGGTTGATTAAGTATTAAATTGGATATAACATTTAATTTATGGAGAATTAATTAATAATATATTAATTTGAAATTAATTATTATTCTTTGTTTTAATTAAATTAGATTTAATTAAATAGGAATCCCAAGATAATATATGGAATATTATCGTAGGAAAATATATTTAGGAAATCATATCTAAGAGATATGATTTGCAAGATAGGAAATATCTTCCTAATAAAGATTGTTTAATCTTTAAAGTGAAACTTCCTTATATATAGAGACGTCTCAGGAATTCATTAAACATTTCTGAAAAAACCTAATTTCTCCATAAAATCTAGAATAGAAATTTTTCTAGCAAATTCCATCTCGATTCAATATTTGGTAAATTTGTGCAAGTAAAATGCGTGGGGGTTACATGGATCTGTAGTAGAAAAGCGCGTAGAATTCTTTGTAAGATTCGCCGTTATGTTTATTCGTCTTCGTTTATCTGATTAAGCTGATTCGTTGTTGGTGGTATTAATTTTTCAATCTGCTTGTCATTCGTGTTTCATCTTTAGTATATTTCAATGATGGTATCGGAGCTTTGATTTCTTTATTTAATTGCATAGCTTATTTGATTTATGAAATTAAAATAAAAGATTTTTTTTTTATAAATCATTCCGTACGGTTCATTAGATGAACCGCACAAATTAAAATTATGTTTGTGGTTAGTGTTACATGTTCCGTGTTATATATGTTTTTCCCCAATTTGTTGAGGACCCTCGTCTCCACTGTTCATCGTCTTGCTCGCGACTCTAGGGTTTTCTGGGAATTCCCTCCCGTTGCCTCCGCTGTACGCTCTCTAGTTTTTATGGGGGACTCGCGACGACGCTCGAGCCAGCGGCCCCGTGCCGCAACTCGCATCGATCGCACGAACCCATGCCTCACGATTCTTCGATCGTCATCCTCATTGCGATGGCGACGATGTCTCTGGTCTCGTCTTTTTTCTCGGCGGTGCGCCCTCAAATCGCTTCGATTCGCGGTGGTGCACCACCAATTCGTCCCAAGTTGTGTTGCCTATGCTTGAACGTCGTCGGGGCTTGACCGTTGTGTCCATCCCGATGCGATTCAAGGCGGCGCGCCACCGAAATCGAGACGAAACAGTGGCGGTGCACCGCCGAATCGATCGTCCCATTTATTCTGGTTTTGACCCAGTTCGATTGAAGGGGGACGCAGCTCCACGCGCACCCCCACCCGGGTTTTCTGTACTCACAACGGCGATTCGTCCACATGCGTTAGGCGGCGGTGGAGACTCGCGCCTGTACACTAACTAGCCACAGGTTTTCTGATGGTTCGAGGAGTTTGCAGCGTCGATTCGCCCTTGTGGCGATGAGGCGGCGACGACGCCCTGACTCAAATCCCCCCTACTTTTTCTTTGTCGACGTATTGATGAACATGCCTTGATTTTGTTTTTTGAAACCCTTAATTTTTCGAAATTAATTGGATGGATTTCGATCAATTGATGCCTATGATGTTGTTGATGCAACTGATTTGGTTTTTAGATTCAATTCTGAGTCGGATGCCTAAAATTACAGATTGGATGCTGTTCAATTTTGGGCTGTGGTCTGGGAATGAGTGGTTTTGGAAATTTGATTTCCAACAGGGCCTTCTGTGCAATTTTGGAAATTTGCACCTAAGACCCCGTGACAAAATTAATTGAATAATAAATTAAGTTAAAACTCATTTTTGAAATTAAAGTTTATTTTACAATGAGTTTTAAAGGGTTGGACCTAACTTAATGATTTAATTGGATTAATTTATTTTTTAATAATTAGTTAATGATTATCGAAATTAAGTTTAAAATTGGATTTTAAAATTTTAGTTTGATAAATTTTAATGATTGTTAAAATCCCACTTGGCTAACCTATTTAATAATTCGTTAGCACGTTTTGTGGTCTGCATTATAACTGTTTGGGTAGGCGGCACCCAATAAATATCGAATCATATAAATTTTTTGGGTAGACTACGCCCATATAAATCTTAGTCCGTAGAAAATCATGTTTGGGTAGGCGGCGCCCAATAATTGTTCAAATGTGATATAGATTAGCATGCTGGATCTCGATTAAACAATTAATACCCCGTCTTTAAAATGATCCTCACTAAAATATGGGTTTTTCATTAAATTGAAAGATGTCTTCCATCAAAGTGAAAAGTAAACCGGATGTTTCGTTCCAATGAGTATTTAAGACCAAAGTCATTTGCTCGGATCTACATCTAACGGGACTTTTATAGTGACACCTTGTGTCGCCGCTTGATGGTTGTAAACCAACTCGACTTTGTTTCACCAGCCAAAGAAGGGAAATGAAAGTCGAGGGACATCCGATTGACTAGGTTCAATCTTCTAGGAGTTGCAATATTGCAATTGGTTTGGAGACCTACCAGTTTTATTATTACAATAACCAGCCAAAGCAGATATTGTGATATTAAGAATGTGGATCCTAGTCCATTACAATTTATATTTGATATAAATTCGTACTCTTCCGATGAGGTCATTGAGTATGTGAATATAATGGAGACAAAGTAAACACAAAGTAAGACCACGTTTATTTTGATTGATGAATATTGATCATAGGAGTTATGTGTTTTAATTTTCGTTTTATTTTATTTCTCTAGGCTTGTTGAAATGAATAACTTATCCTTCGGAAAGCGTTTTGAAACTAACAAATTGGTGGGCAAAAGTTTCTCGGCGCAAATCAAACGTCGTTTGGTCTTCAAAAAAAAAAGATTAGTCGTGCTACTAGAGGCTTATCTTGAAGAAGGTGAAGCGTTTTGGCTGCGGCTCAAAAAATGAAGCATCAAGGGGATGCTTCCACGGGCTCGATGTGTTATGTTCTTTAGGCATGACTCCCGAAAGTTGCAAAGGCAAAGATGAAGATGCTCCCGCCGAGATGCTCAACCATCCGAAGGATCTCTTTAATTCGAATCTCGTTAAAGATTTATGAAATGATGAGAGATCTGTTCGGAATCGACTTTTGGTGAAGGAGGAAGGTGTACCATCATGTTTTGAAAATGATTGGGCTAATCGATAAACTTGGTCGTGCGGGCATTGAGCTCAAGACCAACGTTGATGTTTACACCATACTTCAGTCGCTTCCCAATTCATATTCAAGTTTCGTTGTAAACTTTAATATGAATAAGACGGAATCGACCATGCCCGAGCTTCATAACATGCTCAAGACTTTTGAGTCTTCCACCGCTAAGGACAAGTCCGTGCTCATGGTGAGTGCCTCTACTTTTATACGCTCAGAAAGGAAAAAAGAAAAGCGAAAAGAAAGAAAAAGAAGGGCTCTAAAAAGCAAACTTATCAAGCCAAAGGTGGAATTCAAAACAAGGAGGAGAGTGAACAAGAATGTATGCCTCCACTGCAAGCAGAGGGGGCATTGGAAGAAGGACTACATGGTTCTAGCAGCTGAAAAGAAGACACAAGGTGTCTCAGCCACTAGAACATGTATTTTTATTATTGTATGTTTGTTATTGAGATAAACATGTCCACAAATAATATTAATTGTTGGGTATTATATCTGGTGGGTTGTGGCTCACACATTTTATGCGAATGTCAAGGGGCCTCAAGGATAGCAGAGGGCAATTAAGGCCGAGTGAAGTCGCCTTAGACGTTGGGAATGGAGCAAGAGTTGCTGCTGAACGTGTTGGCGTTTATGTTTTAGATTTACCCTCTGGTTTTAGACTTGAACTGAATAATTGTTATTTTGTTCAATCTATTACTCGCAACATTATTTCTATTCCCATGTTAGACATTGAAGGGTTTTCCTTCCATTTTGCTAATAATAATTGTTATTTTTCGCTTAATGGTGTTATGTATGGAAATGCTCCTTTATCGAATGGTTTATACTTGTTGCATTGTGGATATAATGTTCTTAATATACAAAATAAAAGACTCAAACTTAGTAATCATGAAAACCCGACTTACTTGTGGCATCAGAGACTTGGTCATCTAAATGAAAAAAAATTGTAAGGTTAAGAAAGTTAGACTACTTAACCCCATTCGACTTTGAGTCTTATGAAAATTGTGAATCTTGTCTCAAGGGCAAAATGACCAATAAACCCTTTTCTGGGAAAGGAGTTCATGCCAAAGAAGTTCTAGAGCTGATCCACAGTGATGTTTGTGGACCATTGCCCACTCTAGCTAGCTATGGGTCATTTCGGATACTTCACTTTATTCGATAATTTCTCAAGATCTGAGATATGTGTATCTTATGAAGCACAAATCAATCTTTTGAGAAATTCAAAGTACAAAAGGTCAAGAAGAGAAGCAACTTGGTAAGAGTATCAAGACTCTTGATCGGATCGAGGAGGTGAATACCTTAGCCATGAGTTCAATTGATTACTTGAAGTTGCATGGAATCAATCACAATGGACTCCTCAGGATGCATGAGATGAGCGGTGTATCCGAGGAGAAACCGAACCTTGTTAGACATGGTAAGGTCCATGATGAGCTTTTCCTCACTTCCGACATTCTTATGGGGATACACGTTACAAATCTCAATCTACATTCTGAATAGGATCCCACCTAAATCGGTTGAGCATCGCCATCTTTTGTGGTGTAAAGAAGCTAACTTTTCACATATTAAAATGTGGGGTTGCCCTGCGTTTGTGAAAAGGATGCTTATCGATAAGTTGGAATAAAGGTGAAGAGGGTTACCTTGTGGGATATCCTAAGGAAACTAAAGGATATTACTTATTGGAGATGAATTTAATCTGAAGTTTTGATTAGATCCCAAACCCCCGAGTATGACATGTTCGGGATAATCTTGATAGTACGGTGGGGAGTTTCAAAAGATAGAATAGTTAAGGAAGATATCTGCACAATGTATAGTCAATGAAGGATATTAATCAAGTTTTGATATCAAGACTCGTAGATCTGAAATGTTACCGGTTATGAAGACTGGAAGAATCAAGGGAAGTTACTAAAGACTCAAGAATCAAGACTCGAGGAAGATCTTGAAGAGCGAAGACTCGGGATTCTTCAATGTTCGGTGAATTCTTCAAGACTCGAGGAAGACTGAATGTTCAGAGCCAAGAAAGAAATATCTATCTGAATACATACAAACCGAGGAAAACACACATTTTAGGAAGAATAGATATTACCCAAAATATTCAAGAGCGAGACAAAAAAACTAAGTCTAAGTGTTGTTTAAGGTTGTCTCATTCGGAGAGATTGACCTAAAAGAAATTTGTTTTGTTTGTCTACATTCACTTTTGAAGACAAGAACCAATCGAGAGGAAGACAATTTCTTTCTTGACCTTTGAAAGCGGCGGGACATTGAATTTTGTCGGTAGTCTTATGTTCGGATCGCAAAAATTGGTGATTGGCTACATGTTTGCATATTTCCAAAAAACATGCAAGGGAGTGTTCAAACCTAAAAATAGCCGTTCATCAACGCCTTAAGAGGAAACTCTTGATGCTATCTCTTCCAGCGAATATTTTTTTAAAAGTGACCTTGGAGAAGTTGCCTATAAATACCATTGACCTCCACCATTGAGAGGTTACGGAAATTTTAAGAACTCAATAACTCATTCGGTATATTGCAAATTGAAGCACTTTCGAAAACCCTAGAATTTCCCAAGTGTTTAACATTGAGAGAGCTCATTCACTAAGCCTACATTTGATAAATATATCAAAGCTTAGTAGAGATATCTAGCCTTTGCATTTGTTCTTATTGTAAAGGATATCTCACCCTAGTTGAAACCAACCCAAACTCAAACCCTTTGATAAGGTGGTTTGAGTGTGTGTATTGTTGGTGAGTTAGAGAGTTGTAAAAAGAGTGAGTAAAAGCTGCGGGGTTATTCAACGAGAAAACTCTAGAGGAGAAGTTAGTAAGATACTTGTGGTAGTCCGAAAACTTTGTGTGTGTTGAGTTAGTAAGGCTGCAGTGAGTCGACGGAAGACTCAAAGGTAGAAAAGTGAGTAAAGCTACTGATGAGTCGGGTCGAAAGCTTTAGGAAGTATGTTAAGGAATTTCTCTGAAGATCGAGAGAGTGGATGTAGGAGTTTGAATCTACGAACCACTTTATAATTGTTGTGTTGTTTGCTTTACGATTGCATTGTATACATTTGCGTGTTTTCCTTTGAAAGCATATTTTCTCGATATTAGGTTGGGATCAATCCATCAAATCGCATCCAATTGATCCAACCTTAACTATTATTTTTGCGAGGAAGAGATTTTGAAAGAAGCTAAAAAACGAGTATAAACTTAGGGCCAACCATTCCGCACTCTTGATTAGGCATCTGAAACGAATAGTTACCAAAATGAACTAACTTTCTGGAGTATTCATAAGATAATTATCTCGATCAAGCTTCCG
Source organism: Stenogyne calaminthoides (assembly GCA_037126765.1). NCBI lineage: Eukaryota > Viridiplantae > Streptophyta > Magnoliopsida > Lamiales > Lamiaceae > Stenogyne > Stenogyne calaminthoides. The sequence continues at coordinate 12,427,337 of JBBCBC010000004.1, read as the reverse complement.
GGATCTCTGAAAAACTCAGGATCAATTGGGCTAATCTGAAGCTTCTGAAAGCTGCTCAGGATCATTGTCTCAGTAGACTTTGTTCGGAGGCGATTTGTGCTTCTCGAGGGTAAAATTCTCGAGACAACTGACCCATTTGATCTCGATAAAGAAAAAGTTTTAAAAATCCTGGAACACGTGTATTCCCCCATATACGTGTGAGACTTCGTTTGGTACCGGGACCAACAAGTGGTATCACCATGATGGTTCATTTTGACCACTTGTTTTGATAACCATAGTCTTATTTGTTGAAAGACTTTGGTGGTCTACTGAATAGATCTTATTGCTGATATCTTACAAGGCTCATTCATCATGCCTTCTAAGAAACTTCCTATGTTCTCTGTTGAGAGCTATGACCTATGGAGACCGAGAATGCGGGGCTCATCACAGTATTCCAAACATGAAAGGATGTGGAGAGTGGTTTCGAAGGACCATTCAAATGTTAATTGTGAATTCGCATCATCGACATCGAGAGGAATGATCCCTGAGATGAATTCCCAAAACCTGATGATAAACTTACTCCTGATGAGAGAAAGTTAGTCTATTTGGACTACATTTCTAAAGATACTCTATATAACACTATTGATGATGGTGTTATGGGGATGATTTCTCACTGTGAAACTGCAAAGGAAATATGGGACACACTTGCTATCATGTGTCAAGGCACATATCATATTAAAGAAAACAAACTTTCATTTGTTATTGGAAAGTTTGATAGCTTTGAAATGGAAGATGGTGAATCCATTGACAAACCTGGAAGTCGATTCACTAGCATTATGAATGATCTGAATGTTCTTGGGAAAAGATACTACAAGAGAGAAGTGGTAATTGAAAATTCTTAGAGGATTGTCTAAGAAATGGGATATACATGTTGTGGTGATTGAAAACACCTACAATATTGATTCCATGCCATACCAACAAGTTTTCTCAGAACTAAAAGCTTATGAGTTTGTGATTGACAAGAAAATTAAGAAATCTGATAGCAAAGATTATTCTTCATCTAGCAAGAATGTGGCTTTCAAGGCCAAAGAGAAATCCTGTAAATCTAAAGAGTCTGAGAACTCACTTGCCAAAAATCAGGATGAGCAAGAGGATAAGCTAGTACTGATGGCAAGGATGTTTGAAAGACTCAATAGCAGATATGGAAAATATAAGAAATATTACAGGAACCACAGGTACAAGAACAGGAATAACTCAGAGGCTGAGGACAGATCCACTGAGAAAAGGAAGGACCACAAAGCTGAAGGTTCCTCATCCAGAAGAAGGACTCCAAGACCAAGGAGGAAAGTGATCAGGATGATGATACCAATAGATGCTACAACCGGGAAGAAAAGGTCACTTCCAATATAGTCCTGAAATGAAGTACAAAAAGAAAAGAAAGGAGAGACAAGCCAAGAGAGCGAAAAAGATCTTTAGCAAGAAGGCTATGATTGCAGAAGAAGAAGAACAATCTGAAGAAGGATCCAGTTCTTCAGATGTGATATTCTCAGATAGTGACGGTGATGGTGTCGCCTTGTTGCTATGGAGGTAAATTCTTCTATCTCTGTTGTTGCTCCTACACAAGCACTGGGTTTATCAAGTTCATCCAGAATCAAACTTTTGACCTGATGGATTCTTTTGAGAATCTTATGAAGGACTATACGTATTACAAGAACTCCGCCATAAACTCAAAAGAGCGAGAATAAGGAACTCGATTTGAAAATCAAGTGGAAAGACTCTAAAAAATCTTTGAGATCACTTCTCAATTGATAGGAACTCTTGATGAACTAGATGTTACGAAAAGTACAACTCCTAAAAAAAAAAGAAAGTGATAGAAATCTGAATGGAAAATTTAGAAATCCAATTGGGAGATTCAGTTTATCGAGCTCGAAGTTTAATGACCTCTTTGAGAAGCATGAGACTCTAAAGAAAAGTGAGGATAGTGCGCAGAGAAAGTTAGCTCTATTGAATTCTGCATCTAAAGTAATAGATGAAATTCACAGTTATCAAAGACCTGCAACTATAAAGGCTGGAATGGGATATAATCCAGGGGGAACCTCACAAGGTCTTCTGAATGCTGCTTCTAGTAGCACTAAGACTGTCTTTGTTAAACCAGTGGCATGTACTAATCTTCTTACTGAAGAACAACCCAGAGCTTTAGACAAGGGTAAAGGACCTATGGTTTCAGAAAAACTGAAGGTTCAGGGAAGAAAGCCCAAACCTCAGGAAATGGCTACAAAGCCTGAACACTCGGTAGGAAATTTTCAGGCCAGTACTTCAAAGCCTCAGGCTAAGAATACCAACCTGAAGAAATCTGCACTGAACCATCAGAGGAATTTTCAGAAGAGAAACACTCAGCAGAGATATTCTCAACTGAAAAGACCAAGTCCTCAGATTACTGAAAGACCACAATTTCAGTGTACACAACCTAAACCCCACTTGCCTAAGGGTAAAGGTTTCCTGAACCCAAGTCAGCAGAGACAGAGACTAGCTACACCAAAGCCAATGCATTTGAACAAGAGGCCTGAACCCAAGAAGAACTCTAAGGCTCATGTTCATTCTAAAGTCACTTTCATACATGGTCACGCCAAGGCACCTAGGGTGGTGAATGTGTATGTAGATGTTTATGGGGAGACAAATCAGCCACTCTAAAGTAATTAGAGTTATCAAAGTATTTGGGTTCCAAAAGGTCTGCAACCTGGTAGGACCCTACACCATATGGGTACCTAAGACCTTATCTGTTTTTCAGGTAAATGAAAAGGACACTGAGCTGAATGAAGACAACATAGCCCTGATGAGTGGAAATGAATTGGCCTCGATGAATGGTATATCGGGACGGTGGATGTTCAAGACATATGACAGATATAACCAATTATTCAATGACTATGTTGAGCTAAAAGGCCCTCAGATTACATTCGGAGACAACTCCAAAGGACAGACTGAAGGATATGGAACTCTTGAAGTTGATTATGTTCATATCCATGGTGTTTCATATGTGTCTGGTTTAAAGCATAATTTGCTTTCAATCAGTTAATTCTGTGACAAAGGATTCAGTGTTGAGTTCTCAAAAGAACTTATGTTATGAAAGACAATACTTCACAACAAATATTACTGACTGGTACTAGAAAAGGAAATGTGTATCTTGCTGATTGGAAATTATCTCCTAAAAGATACATGTTTGGTTGCAAAAAAGCTCTCTTGATACCCGGTTGGTTGTGGCACAAAAGGCTGAATCACTTAAATTTCAAAACTCTGAACAAACTTGCAAGATTAGCACTTGTGAGGGGGTTACCCAATGAAGAGTTCAGTAAAGATCATGTATGTGATGCCTGTCAGAAAGGAAAACAAATCAGAGCATCATTCAAAAGCAAAGTAGAAGTGTCTACTAATAGAATACTACAACTGTTACATATGGATCTCTTTGGTCCAATTGACACCTGTGAGCACTAATGGCAGAAATATACACTTGTGGTAGTTGATGACTACTCTAGATACACATGGGTCATATTCTTACTCAAGAAGAAAAAGAGACTCCATAAAAACTGCATGAACTACTAAAAAACTCAATCTTGAAAAAGAATTTGAGTGTGGTCAATATCGAGATCGATATAAAAGGAACCTAATTTATCAACCATATTATATATCGATTATTGTGCAAAGAAATGGAATAGCTCATGAAACATCACCGCAAGGACCCCACAACAAAATGGTGTTCTTTGAAAAGAAGAAATAGGACTCTGAAAGAAACAAAGAACAATGATTCTTGAAGTCGATATTCCCTAAGAGATTTTGAATGGGTTATAAACACCAACATGCTACTCTCGGAAACAGATCCATGTCGACAAAAATCAAGGAAAAACTCCTTATGAGCATGGAATGAAAGGAAGCCTCTTTTTCTTTCTTTCATGTGTTTGGTTACAAGTGTTTCATACACAATAATGGTAAAGATCGTTTGAAACTTTTTGATAGCAAAGCCGATGAAGGAATATTCTTAGGATATTCGAAGTCGGTAAAAGCCTTCGAGTTTACAACTGTAGGATCTTATTGTGGAAGGAAACACCTCATGTTGTTTTTGATGAATCTACTTGTGTTCGGAAGAAAGGGAACATGACTTAGAGGGCCCGACGAGAGAATCACCAAACTTAGCACGAAAAAGAATGATAAAACATCCTCGAACGAAAAGAAGAAGTCAATCACTTTTCTATGAATGGAGTGAATCGGACTCGAACCAAAGAAGTTCGGGATGGAAATACTTTGGGATGGTGAGACTCAAGATGGAAATTCTCCATGAAGGAAAGCTAACACACCTGTTTGGTCCATTCAATCAACATACACCGTTCGGACTTCGGTATCTAATGCCAGATGAAGATGTGGTCACGGTGAGGCAAACTCGAATCTATCAACCAAGGGGAACAAATGTCTCTAACAATGTTCTCGAATGGAATTTCCCACGAGGAAGATGATTCACTCTCATTTTTCTTGTTCCTGGATTTGATGAATTACATGAACCTAACATTTTCGATGTTGAGGATACTCTTGAAGGGGAACATCCAGAGAAGATGGTTGGATAGTCATCCTACAAGTCAGTTATTGGGTGATCTATCGAAGGAGTTAAAAAGAAGGTTCCATGGAGAAAGTGTTTTGTTACGTCTTCCTATCTCAAAAAGAACCCTTCGAGATTGAAGAAGCTCTTCAAGATTCTTTCTCGATTGCTATGCAAGAAGAGGTGAATCGGTTCACAAGAAATGAAGTTTGGGAGCTAGTGGGCCGGACCCAAGAGGCACAATGTGATTGGAACTAAGTGGGTGTTCAAGAATAAGAGATGAAAACAACAACATTGTGAGAATTAAGGCAAGACTAGTTGCACAAGGTTATTCCCAAGAAGAAGGCTTGGATTATGATGAAACCTTTGCACTGTTGCAAGACCAGAAGTCATCGAGAATGTTTCTTGCATATCTATGCCCATAAGAAATTCCACGGTCTATCAAATGGATGTGAAAAGTGCATTTGAATGGTGTGCTTAAAAAGAAGTATATGTGGAACAACCTTCAAGATTTTGTCGAGAATGACCAAGTTTCTGAGCTCGGGGGAAAGCCCTATGGTCTCAAACAAGCACCGAGCATGGTATGATACCCTTTCTCCAATTTCTTCGACCACGGTTTTATCAAAAGAAGCTGTTGATAGGACCTTGTTCGGGGATAGAAGATGGGAAGGATATCTTACTAGTTGATTTATGTGGATGACATCATATTTGGATCTCAAATCATCGGTTGTGTGAAAGTTTTCTACCACGATGAAAGGAAAGTTTGAAATGTCTATGATGGGGAGATTAATTTCTTTCTTGGACTTGGTGAAACAAAGGAGGAAGAATATTCATCAATCGCAAAAATACACCGTCCAGATTGATAAGTATGGTATACAGATTGCAATCTGATTAGAATTCCCAAGAATACTAACTACAAGATGGATCTCGATCACGAAGGTAAATCGATAAATCACACTCATTATAGAGGATCATTGGATCATTACTCTATCTCGCGAGAAAAATAGGCACGATATAACATTTGCTATTGGGATATGTGCAAGATACCAAGCTAATCTAAAATTTAGTCACATGGACGCGCAAGAAGATTAGAAATATCTTAAAGGCAACCGTGAATAGAGGATTATGGTATCCAAATGATGATAACCTCAATGGCGGTTATTGGGGATCCGATTATGGAGGATGTAGAATTGAGGGAAAGTCTACCACGGGGAACTTGTCAATTTCTTGGAAATAAACCGATATCATGGTTTTCAAAAAGCGGACCTCGAGGCAACCAAGATTACCGGGGTTTTAAATACATGGGCTGCAGGAAATTTGTACGTACATGCAATTCTCAGCCAACAACAATTAAGGGATTATAAGATTATAGCTTAATGAAGTACCTATATTTTGTGATAATAATAGTTCAATTGCTATTACACAAAATTTGGTATTGTACACGGATGTAAGCATGTTGATATCGGACATCACTTACGTGAGATCATGTTGAAAATAAGGATATCGGAATGGAGAAAATTCATAACCGATAAAGCGAGAGAGTTAGTATCTTGACTAAACCTTTAAATTTGGATCAAGATTTCGGGAACTATCACTTGAATTAGGTATGTTGGATTCATTGAATAAAGGCAAATGAAAAATTGAAGGTTTTAGGATGCATGAAGTTTTTTGAGTTCTCTTGAAAAAACTTCGGGATAAAATGAAGGTCCTGAACACCGAGTCTCGAAACTCGGTAATCTCAAGTTCAAGATTCGATTTTATTCTGACATTTTATCAAGGTCAAAACTCAGTAAGACTGACGGTTAAAATTAGTCTAAAGAAATATTGACTCATGCACCACAATTATTGTCTAACTGAATCTCAGAAATCATTGGCAATAAATGATAAAACACCTGAGGAATTAATTTGGCGGGACGTTTGAAATTATCGAGAAAAGTCAGTTATAGTCCGCAGAACAATAATTAAATCAATGTTCATTATTCACCAATAAGGATAAATTGGCGGCTAAGTACTCGCGAAATCATCCTTTCAATTACCCGTTTTAGTCGGTTTTTAATCTTGACCATCAATTCCTTAATCCACGCGATTTTCCATAAATCAAAGTCTTATACCCATTACAAAGACTTCATTCAAGCCCTATTTCAAAAACCTTCATCTTCACGGTACTCTGTATTCCCAAAAATCTCTGATTACCCAAGTTCTCCACTTTCCAAAAACTCTTCACTAAAAATCACCAAAATGACTCTATCTGTCTATCACAAACTTGCCGTTACCAACAAACCCTGGTACGAAAAATGTCATTTCTCTGGAAAGCACATCCAACGCAACTCACGAGGAGGAGGCGTTGCACATGCTTCGATTGGCAAAGCTTACTTGTCTGGTCGCAAATCAACCAAATGCCGAATACGCCAAAGAGGTAATAGAGTTTGTTGCTAATATGCAATTAGATGAAGAAAATTGCATAGACTCTAAAATTACGGTGTCGCGTCTAGTGCGGACGGAAAAGTATGTGGATTTTGTTAGGGAGTTGTATATTATCCCTAAGAATTTGAATGCCATATATGAGTTGAATGACCGAGGGGAAGATCCTACTTTGTACATGGTGGGTAGGGAACAAGAATATTTGGATCAAATTGCTGAGCATCCGGTAAAGTTTGAAGCTACTTTGAATAAAAAGCATTTGAAACCTAAATATCGAGTACTTTTTAGATATTGTGAGCAAATGCATTATGAGAGGGGATCCGTAGTCTCGAGCAGATAAGCAAGCCTAAGTTGAGGTTAATGGCGGTGATTGAAGATTCTCCTTCAAGGGCATTTAATTGGTTGCATTACTTGATAAAAATGATCAGTGATCAAGCCAAGCACATTCAAAAGGTGAATGGTTCTGTGGTGATTAAAGGAAAAATCCTACATGCAACCAAGATTGCGTTTATCTTGGAAACATGCAGAGAAGAGGAGGACATCTTTGCCAATACAACCTCTTTTCCAAAATCAAAAATCATGTTCAAACCAACTAAGAAGACTTTGAGAAAAAAAAAAAAAAAATTCATCGAGTCGGGAGGAGATCGGCCAAGAAGAGGCGAGGATGATACTTCGGTGGTTGAGCAAATGAGGGAAACCGGACAAACCTCGAAATCCACCGAGAAAGTGAAGAAGAAAGCAAGCGTGAGCCGGAAAATGAAACCAAGAGGGAAAAGGAGAAAAGTCAAGAAGAAAGCATTGGCTACTCGGTTTCAAAAATGCTTCATACTATTCACGAGAAGGAGGCTGATGAAATGAAGAAACTCAAACGGAGATCGAAGAGGGGATGAAATCTCCGCCGGGAGTTCTTGCTCGGTGGTGAAAAAAAATGCAAGAAACCGGGAACATGTATTTTCAGAGGGGTACTAAAACCCTCCGAAGTTCGACAAAATTTCAAGAAATTTTCAAGGGACCCTCGATCACTCTTCGAAGAAAGACCAACTCGACTTTGGACTAATTCAACCTCAGAATCTTTGAATCTGGATGCCTCTGAATGAACCTTTTTCTCTATCCATCAAGACTACAACTCATACAATCTGAGCCTCTGCTCCACGAGCCCATAATTAAAGAAGCGGAGAGCGGAAGAAACCGAATGGCGAAGCAAGGGGAACAGTTCATCCTAGGCAGATACCTGTGGCGTATCGACCTTGAGGATCTCTTCTTCGGGAGCTCAAAACAACCGTTTATCTCGAACCAAACACTTTGGAGATCTTAAACATAGCCTCGCTTCGGAGGGGCTGGTGGATCTTTGAAGCTGCATGTTCTCGAAGTTCGAGAAAAGATCAAGCTCAGGATGAAAGAATTCTTTGATTTCGATGAGCTTGTGAAAAGAAAGATGGTTAAGAAGAAGAATGCCGAGGCCGGTGAATCCGGTTCTCATGTCGGAAGAAGAAATAAATCAAGGAGGAAAAGGAACCCGAGAAAGAAAGAGTCGAGAAAGAGTGGGAATTTGAACAAGAAAAAAAACTCGAGGATGATGTGCGTAAAGTCGATGACATCGAAGCGATCGATACCGAACAAACCTATTTGAAGTTAGCACTCTTGGTACATTTGGCACTATTGTAAATTATGCCAAATTCTTTCAAGTACCTATCTTTTCATCATTGTTTATGGTATCGATCGAGGGGCTCAATTGGAGCACTCAACTCGGTTGGAACCGGGTTTGTTCAAGCTCCAATGGTTGATCTAACCCCAATCTGGATGAACTTAAGAAGATAGAGCCAATGGTGGAAAAAGATGACTCGGATGGAAGTAACAGACTTTGGTGGTCAAAATCAAAAGTTGGACAATCTGAGTTCATCATCCGATATCTTTAAAAATGCAAACAACTCTCTCCGGATAAGACAGATTACGGAAGGAAAAATTGAGGAGTAAGGACAGAGCTCAATACGGGATATGGATAAAAATGTACCAAGATAAGCGCTATCTTGAAGTTAAAACCGGTTGAGAAGAATGATCGGATGATCAAGACAGGTTGTTGAGGAAATGGGCTCCTTGCTCATGACCAAGATGATGTAAATGATGCATGATGTCTTCTCAAGCTTGGTTTGCTCTCCGCTCTCGGAAGAATTCTCAATGGCCAAGAACTACATGATGAGATTAGAAGATGAGCATGATCAATCGGGTGGGGAAGTGCAGTTTGGGCAAAAGCAATACCACATGGATAATGCATTGACCTAACTTCTCCCAAGGTATGATGCCGGGAAAAGACCAGGAGTTCAAAAGGTCAATTGGATAAGTTGTTGTACGGACTTGGAAGAAAGTTGAAAGAAGGTTCGATGCAAAAGAAGATCTTGGATGCTCTGAGTGAGATTGAGACCCTTTAAAAAATTGAAGTTCAGAGAAGTCAAGAACACCGCCACACTCGGACATCGGAAATAAACAGCTCAAGAAATTATAGAAGAGAAAATTATTGAAAAAGAAAGAGAGTTGAAACAAGCAAAAGTGGAAACCTAAGTCGACGGAAAGAAAAGGTTGTAGCTTTTTGTTGAGCAAGAAAAAGAAAGAAAAGAGCAAAAAGTAACAAAGCCTACTTAGAGAAAACCGATTATGGAGTTTGAAGAATCGAGGAAGAACCGGAAAAAGAAGAAAACCGAAGCTCGAGAAAGAAACCTTCGACACCAAGAAAACTCGAGAGCCCCGCAGATTGAAAAAAGAGAAGAAAACTGTCGCCGGTCTCGGTGCTCAAACGATCGAAAAGAAGAAGGAAGAAGAGCAGAAAAAAAGAGGGTGGTTTTAAAAAAGTTCATTATGAAAAGGAGAGGTCTTAGAGAAGACTTCGAGTGGTGCGACATTTTAAGTGGATGCCTTTTACAGATCAATGATGCATGGGGAGGAAATCAAGAGAACATACGGTTCTATTATGAAATTCTAAAGGGAATGGAGGGGGAGCGGCTGGGATAAAAATGAAGCATTCATTGAGTATCCGGTAACAATTTATCCCCGAGTATCTGCAGAAGTGGATCAACTGGCGAGATGGGCTGGAAATACTGATTGTAGCTCGGGACCAAAACATACCCAACTCCTATATTTGAGAAAAGGCTATGTGGTAGAAGCGACCACCTCTCGAGAAAAAATTGCTCAATATGCTTTCTTCAACTAGGGCCTACCAGAAACAACCGAAAATCATCAAGAGATGAATCAAGAAGAGGTATTATGGGATGTTCAACTGGAAAAAGAGAGGATGAGGTGGAAGAAGATCAAGACTATGTACTTCAAGATTTTATTTTATTTTTCATTGTACTATGTAACTCTTATCCCGTCAATGAAAATTTTATCTTTTTACTCAAAGATAATATCTCATTATCTTCTTACTTGTTTTTAACTATTTGATATGCCTTTGTGTTTAAAATTATTGAGTTATGCCATTTTGGATTGTAATAGATAACTGAAACCTGAGTATAGGTTAGGTTTTCTTAAATGTAACAAGATGGTTTTGGCATCATCAAAAAATGGGGAAATTGTTGGGAGATGAATTTAATAAAAAGTTTTGATTAGATCCCAAAAAACCCAGGTATGACATGTTCAAGATAATCTTGATAGTCTGAGTCAGGTTTCAGTATAGAATAGTTAAGGAAGATATCTGCACAATGTATAGTCAGCAAATATTAATCAAGTTTTGATGCGAAGACTCGAGGTAGATCACGGATGTTCGAGGAAGTTCTTGAAGACTACGAAGAGCTGAAGAAGCGAAGACTCTGGCGAACTCAGAAGAATTGGAAAGGCGAAGACTGGCGGAAGTTCTTGAAGACTCGAGAGTGCGAAGGTTCGATAGTTCTTGAAGACTTCGGGAAGACACGAATGTTCGAGAGGCCGAAGAAATATATATACGAATACATACCTGGCGGGGAAAATGCTCATTTTGAGGAAGAATAAATCTTACCCAAAACATTCAAAGCGAAAAAAATGAACTAAGTCTAAGTGTTGTTTAAGGTATTCTCATTTAGAGATTGACCTAAAAAGAGCGTTTTGTTTTCTACATTCACGAAGACAAAGAACCAATCGAAGAAGACAATTGTGCTTTAAACCTTTGAAAACTCACAGGGACATTTGAATTTTTGTCGGTAATGCTTATGTTCCGGACGCAAAAATTGGTGATTGGCTACATATTTACATATTTCCTAAAAACATGCAAGGAGTGTTCAAACCCTAAAAATAGTTCATCAACACCGGAAGGAAACTCTTGATGCTATCTCTTGGCGGATAGTTTTTAAAAAGTGACCTTGGGAAGTTGCCTATAAATACCGATGACCTTCACCATTTGAGAGGTTACAGGAAATTCCGACAACTCAATAGCTCATTCGTATTATTGCAAATTAAACACTCAAAAAACCTTAGAATTTCCCAAGTGTTTCACATTGGAGAGAACTCATTCACTAAGCCTAGATTTGATAAATATATACAAAGCTTAGTAGAGATATCTAGCCTTTGCATTTTTTCTTATTATTAAAAGGATATCTCACCTAGTTAAGCTCCAACCCAAACCCAAACCACTTTGATAAAAAGGTAGTTTGAGTGTGTGTATGGATTCGTGAGTTAGAGTTGTAAAAAGTGAGTAAATTGCGGGTTATTCAGCGAGAAAACTCTAGAGGGAAGTTAATAAGCTCTTTGTGGTAGTCGAAAACATGTGTGTGTTGAGTTAGTAGGCTGCCGGTGGTCGGCCAGAGAAGAGGAAGAAAAGTGAGTAAGGCTGCGGTAGTGGGGTAGAAAAGCTTTAGGAAGTGTGTTAAGGAATTTTCTCGAACACCGGAGAGAGTGGATGTAGGAGCTTGGTCTGAACCCACTATAATTCTTTGTGTTGTTTACTTTACGTATTCATTTGTATTTGTTGCATGTTTTCCTTTGAAAGCATATTTCTTGATATTCGATTTGGAATGATCTTTGAAGCGCATCCGGTTGATCGGCCTTAACCACTATTTCTTGAGAAAGGATTTTGACAAGCTAAAAGCAGTATAAACTTAGGGCCAACCATTCCACACTCTTGATTGGCTAGAATAGATAGTTACCAAAATGAACCTTTCTTGGTATTGATAACACCAGGTTCTAATCCGAATCTTCTCGGGATCTCTGAAACACTCGAGGATTGGTTAAATTTGTCTGAAGCTTAAAAGGCACTTTCGGGATCATTGTCTCGAGTGAGCTTTGTTCAGGCGATTTGTGTACTTCTCGAGGGCAAAATTTCGGAGAACGGCCCTCGATCTCGATAAAGAAAAAGTTTTAAAATCACTTGAACCACGTGTATTCCCCGGCGTGTGAGAACCTTCTGCCAGGACCAACATTATACATCTACCTAAAAACCATGATATGTTATTGATTTTCAAAACACACGTGTATAGAGATGCGTGTTGATGATTTCAAACTTTTCTTCTTTGAGG